>QNGE01003250.1:0-45402 GCA_008508345.1 Paragonimus westermani | reverse complement strand
AAACCGCGTGGTGGTCAAGCAACAACGTGGTCAGGAAATATGAAGACTTTGACTGCTCCATTGAGCAAAGTGGGCAGGCATCGCCTGCCTGGATGGGGTCCTCGTGATCACTCAAACCGTTGGTTAGAGACGCTATCCGAGATGGCGGTGTGTCGCAGTCAATGGCGTACCTGTATCCATACCATTTCTAGTTCTCCCATTTAGTCTTCTTCGATCTTTTTTGTCCTTCGTAGTACTCTTTCCTTCTAGGATATTCCACGTCACTGTTGAGGTGAGCGGCGGTGCGAGCCACAGTACCTTTTGGTCAGGCTCATGGCTGTTTTTGTTGTTGTTGGTGGTGGTGGTGGAAGTGTGAGTCCACCTTAAACCCTTGGTTGATCTCTATTCGTATCGCCCTTTTAGGGTTATGGTAACCTTTTGTGCCGTTTTCACGGTTGTTCTAGCTTTCTTCCTAATAGTTTGGCGTTACGAAATGGAACACCCAAATTTCTCAATTGTCCCAAAAACCATCATATATATCGGAAGTGGTGTTTCTTTGTCACACGTTTGCGTTACCTTTCGTAATGCGGGTATCCGAGAGGTTTGTGAGATATGATCAGATTTTGTATGAAAACTTAATATGCCACGATTTTGTTCGAAAACATGGCGGCAGCAATATAGATATGAACGAGAGAGTTTCCAACCCTGGCGACTGCAAATTGTACACTGGATCGCTCCTCTCGGTCAGCACTCCAACTGATCATCTGCATCGCGAATGTCGACATATTGTATTCCAAATGTTCAGTAAACTGTTCGTCCAGCCGAAACTAAGGTCTCATAGTTGATCAAGCGTATAGCAGTTCCTTCTGTACAAAATACCTCGCAACTCCGTCCAGTAGCTAGAGCCTGTGCTGTTTTTTGTTTTCTGAGGTTAGTTTCGGAACGAGTTCATTATTTCAGGCCGGCCACTTTCTTCACTTAATGCATTCCGCACGAGTTCAACAATCAATAGAGAGTACATCGACTTTCGGTCTAATTGAAGTGGCTAGAACTTGTGATTCATCGAAGGCTGACTCAATACGTGGAGATTAAATCTGTAAGAAACAACAACCACGTCGTTCATAGGTCGCCTTTTCAAGCAGATGATCTCAATGTAGCGATTTGACTTAATCCAGCAGTTAAGCATTAGTGTGAACCACTAATGTATTGCTGTCTATGATGATGATCCAGCTGCGTGATCTTCAGTGACTCGGGTTCAGTTTATGAATCTTAGTCGAATTTGTGTCAGACTGGAGGTGGCAGTCAGGTGATAATTATGACGTGGATTGAAGCAAAGCGTGGTTAACTTCGTAACGGAAGCCCAAAAAATAATATATACCTGCGGCTACGTAAGCTTAGATACTGTCTTAAGCTAAGATCGTTTGCGTTCCGATTGTTAGGACTTGTTTTTCTGTTAAACCTGATTTCAATATTTTCTCCCTGCTTTCATCTAGCTGTTATCAAGTTTGATGCAAACGTGTATATTTTATGGTATGTGTATACATTTATATGTAATCATTGCATACGAATCTGAATACAGGTTGAATGCCAGCTTAAGTTCTTGGAAAAAACGCATTTTTTAGAAATCAACTGTTGGAAGCGCAAGACTTGATAATGACGAAAAATGAAACAAGTTCCGCTAATCCATTCGATCAACGTGGTACGGCTATGAATACTACCAGCCACTAGTATTTCCTTCATTCCGGTTGATTGCGCATGTGGAACTATTGGAGTATGCATGGTCGACTCACAGCAGCAGGAACAGCTAATGTAAAACAACCAGTCCCATGTCAGAAACTATTTGCATCAGAACCTTTTGCACACGGAGTTATAGGTCGATACTATTTAATCTGCGTGGATTCTCTGAATAATTACATACTTATGTGTGTAGCCGTGAGGCAAACGATGTAATAGGACTAATGGGATAATTTATTCTTAAAGAGTGGCCGATAACTGAGGTCATCGGATGACCTATTATTAGTGGTTGCGTCGTCGCGTGCTGTAATCGCTTTGGGATGTCTTCGTTCGCTTATAAATTTCTGTTCGTCCTGTCAGTATACATACACCCTTACTTCGGGTGGACTGTAGAACTATGGGAAAGTCTGGTGAATCACGTTCGCAGTCAAGGGAGCCTATCTTGGTCAGCCGACTTCAGGATGGTTCGTTGCCACATGTTGTATGTCGTATGTGGACGAAACAATGAGAGTTCGAAAGAAATGTCAAACAGTCTTTAGTACACATGTTCTCCACTGACTGAGACCGTCATATTCAGGAATTTTTCCAGCCGGCGACGTGAATGGCCGAACACTCTTCGATCTGGATGACACTCTGGTGCGTGATGTGCCTCAGATTGACAAATGTCAACTGGGTGTTAGCGATTCTTAGGGAAATGTCTTTTTCAACACTACCGCACACTGGTGCAACTGGTAGAGTAAACAAAGTTTAGACTAAATCCTAACCTTGGTTCTTCCGAGTTAGTGCAGTCACAGACCCCTGTTGTTTTTGAAAAATCGCCATATACTTAAACGGATTGGATCATATGGTGCGCTGTGTTGCTGTAATCATCAAGCCGTCTAACATTTTTTTCCACTGCTTGTAAATTGACACCAAGTATGGTTGAATTCCACACCGTTCATTTCCTGCTTGATTGCATTCATTCCAGTTTGCATTCGCTTGTAGCACAAACCTGTTGGGTCGACATATTTCTATGTTCAATTTCGAACTGAATTATTTGCTTCTGAAGGGTGTTTGAAGTGTGTCACATTCATGCTACCGTCCCCCACTTTCCTTGGTCATGATTGCTAAGCTTCTGCCATTCCGTAATATTCTGCTGTGTTCGGCATGTGGTCGTTGAAGAAGTTGTCGAGATGTGTGTATGCACAATTTTTAATTGGGAAACGAATCCGTTCAGCTTTGATTGGTTTTCTGTTGAGGGTTAGCTACAGAATGTACGTAACGCTAACTTGCATTCTTAATCGTTTCACAGCACTTGCCGAGTATCATCACGATAATCCGGAAGTGGTCCGTGCCCGGTTCTTTTTCCGTGATGAATTCCTCGTAAGTTTCATCTACTCCTGTTGTTTTGTATTCGCGTACTGGATCATCCTTCGTAAGCGAATCTTTCTACTCCGCATTGTTAATTTATGCATGCCATTGAGTGCTTTGCCCCCGCACTGTAACGAGTGCAGGAATGCATACTTCTGACTAACGCTTTACAAATCGACAGGCGATTGTTTTCCTTACTAGTTGAACCGGCTAAGGTTGACACGAGTGGTTGAGAATGTGCATGAACCGAACAGCATTTAACCGACTTGCGCGATTACGAAGGTGCTTTCGACTCAGCTAATCGATCTGCACTTTTAGCGTCGTTCAAACGCCGGTGTGCAGGGCAGGTTTCTCTGCCCTTTATTCCCACGGTCCGTTCCAGGCTACCTTTTTTGACACCAAAAGTGAAGTACGTTAATTTTACCGCTTCTTCATAGGCGAACTAATTGAGGACTGTCTGCAGCACTCACAAGATGCCGGCCTGGACCGCCTGCCAGGTGAAAAACTGGCTGACTTATGCTGACAACAAGGTGTTCTTTGCCAACTGCCAGACAGCACAGCCGATGCTGTACACTTTGTCATAGGCACTTTGCAGTCTCCCAATGCAAAGTGCTGCTACGAGATTGCTGTGGTTACGCAGATTTATTGTTGACTAATGAATCCATGGAGATTTTTGATTGGTTTACGCACTAAGTTGTATCAGTAATGACGGAGGTATAGAGAATACATTGGAAGTGCACATCTATAAGGCTAAGATAGTGTTGGCTAACCTGGGAAATTTCTGGCGATAGGGGTATCTCTATGAAGCTTGAGAACAGAGGTCGCGCTCACAAGACGACTGTGAGGGCTGTGCTACTTTGTGATCCCGAAACTTGGCCACTCGGGGTTGAAAAGGTGAACCTTCTCTAGGTGTTTGATCGTCGACATCTAGGTCGCCCCAGGTGGCACCAACGGGCAAGCCAAGCAACGGAGAAGTTACGGAGCGTGATTGTCAAGCGAATTTCCTTGTTCAATCCTTACATTTACACAGACCCAGATGGTCGTCTGCCACACGGAGCACTCTTTGCTGATATTTGCCACAGATCGGTGTAAGGTGTGAGGGGAACAGATGACAGCCTGGCTATTGTAGGTCTGGTTTGCTACTCGGACTGAGACCGTCGTAATTCCCAGATTAGGTGTGTGGATCCTTTAGGTGGGACGACGGCTAATCGAGCTCATTGGCGTGAATGTTGTCACCGTTTAGTGGAGAAGTTTGTGAAATAAGTGAACTTGATGACGCGGGACAATGGAAGTCCTGTTGGGGCTGTATTGCTGATGACGTCTTACTTTCACTTGTAGTCCGATTGTGGCACCTTTATCCTTTCGAGCTCATAGACTTCATGTCCGGGATGTGGGGAACGGTACTCTGTGAAATTGCAGACGAAGCGACAGATTGTGTGTTAAAAACCTCACCTTGGGCACGACCGATTTATCATCTGTGAACGCCCAGTCGCTTTCGCTTGTGAGTAAGAATCAAGGATATGCACTGTTGACGAATAGCGTTTCTGGTCAGCGATTCGAGTGAATGTAAGATTCGCAACCAGGCCGTTGACACCCACTGACTTTCCTCACCGGGTCGGCTAGATTTCGTGACCGCATGGTTGCTCAATCAGCCCGCCGTTTTACACAACCACTGGTGATCTCAGTTACTAATGCCCGGTGGGAAAAACGCTCAACTGGCATGGGGAGTAGTACGCGACTTAACCAAAGTGAACATATTTTGATAGCCTGATCCACCTCCTCTGTAGGCATCAGAGCACAGCATTTGGTGTTTTTTTTACTCCTGCGTGTACCCCCTCCTTTCTTCCGAACGTGTGTTGGAGTGTTCCAGTATAAAAATAACCGTTTTTTTCGTCTACGCATAATTTAGTTCCGCGGTCAGGATGGTTTTCTTCGGTAGTCTATCGATTTTCTTTGCTGTGATTAACAGCACTCTTCTGTCGGATTGATTGCTATCACATTGAATTGCCAATAGAAGCTCTTAATTGCAATGCCGTAGAAGTTATTCTATTTATTCAGACGCTGATTGCTACTTTATGAGGAATGGACCCAAATAGTTGATCCTAACGTTTGGACGCGAAGCCTCTCATACCTAGATGGAGTTTGAGTTCCCTGGATGTGAGCTCGTGACCATGATACGTCACTTCTCTTGCTCAAAAGCCATTTTATCTCGTGATCTCGCTATTCCTTGTGATACGCATCGCTCTGCGAACATTTCGAAATTTTATTCGTGTTCCGTACACTTTTCATATCAGCACATCATCCACAACACGTCGATCTTTTGAGCTTGTCATGTGCATGACTTAGACGTTTAAGAATCTCGTCAGTCACCTTCAATGTGAGCTTAGTTACTGGAAGCGTTCTGAAAGAGTGCCAAACTTAGATAACCTGATGCTTCATCAAACACCAACTGCCTGTACCCCGATGACATCAACCTCCGTCAAAAAAATAACGATTTAACTGTGGCAAAATGTTGTCTAACTGTCACAACGGGACCAGACCTTGACATATTATGGCGGCTTGCCCATCTCGTTGACCCATCAAGCCAAACTGAACGGTATGGCAGTTACAGTGATGGGTTCACCCGTGCCACCCAAGCCCTAGGAAGAAGGTTGACATCTTTTTCCGGAAAACGTGCTAGTTCTAGTATACCGCCACTCGCCCGCTGCATACGGTGCAGGCTTTTAAGCTAAAGGTTGAGAACACCAATCGTTCTCCTGTCTAATTTCGGACACTCCTGACAGTATCTCGGCCTACGAATACAGCCTTCAATATTCACAGCACAGCTAATTTCGTATTGTATCCGCTACTTCACAGTGTAAACCGGACCGCGCTGTCTGCTGTATACAGCAGGGTGGATGGGCGAAAACATGCTAATACTGACCTCTCCCCACCGTCTTGTCCAGTTTAACTTTCAGGCCGCTCTCAATCCCCACTTCTAGCATTTACTGCACAAGTCCCACAACATATCATATCAACGCTGTTCCGTCAAGTCTCATCTCACTGGAGGCCCGCCCTCTTATTCATCTCTTGTTTTTTCTGAGAGTGCTAGTTAATACTGGTGCTTTCAGCGTTCGCTCTCTGGAACAGATGAGTCAGCGGGCCGCTCTTGCGCGGGCTTCTGCCTCGTTGAATGCCGCTTTCTACTCCTTTTGTTCTTGTTTTCACTGGGTAGCGGCTGGCTGTTGAGAGACTGACCAAAACGTTTGTAAGTCATTAGTACGCAACTGTCCCAGAATGCACGTTTGGCTGTCAATATCCCCGCGGATCCTAATAGCTGCTAGTCCGAAACCTCATAAGCCACTGACGAACCAGGTACTGTAGCACGCGAAACGGTAACTCGTAGGTTAAACAGAGAAATTCCTGGAGTTGTTGGGTGACAGACGGAATTTTCTTCTTGGCAGTTCATGTAACAGCGAAGGAGATAGCACTCAACCATAGTAAACCCGGAAGGTTGGAGCACTTTGAGGATAAACTTAGTTGGCTTCTTCCTTTTGTTGTGTTGCCGCCGCAAATTTACAGTGTAATATCCTGGTCGGTAGACTTAGAAACACCCATTACAACTGAGGTCCGCAATTACACTTCGGCTGTTAAACAACAGGGCTGCTGGCCCAGACAGTCTCACGGCAGTGCTTCTCAAGGAAGCTAGGGAGGCGTTATGGTAAGCCTTGGTTCACTTGCTCCAGGGTTTGTCAAGGACGGAGAACATCCCTCTCTGCGTGGGGTCACCTGATAATAGTCGCCACATTGAAACTCAGTAGGTAGACATTGGGGAAGAACAGGCAAAGTTTCGTTCTGGTTGCGGACGTGTTGATCAAACTCTCATTCTTCGCTAAATTGCAGATCAGCGTCATACTTATTGTCGGCCAACAATTGCCTTTTTTATCGGCTGCGGAATCACTGGTGTACTGAACAAGTAGGCACACGTACTGCTGGCATTTTATTATGCTCCTGCCTAGGTCAGTCATTACGATGAACTCATTCATTTGTTGGACCTGTGCTCATTGATCTTTCCGACGAGCGGCGAATCGCACTGCTTGATATAGTGGCTCATTCAACTCTTGATGCGGGTTTTTCTAAACACTGGACATTTTTCTCTCCGTCATTCATGATTACTGCCGCCAACATGGCACGGAAACATTGCGAGTGTTGCTGGCTCTTGGTCAGTAGCACTGATCGTCTCTCGTTTCCGGTGTTAAGGTCCTTCATCCTCTGCTCCGCCGGCGATTCTGCGTTACTAGCACCAGTACATTCGGTGGACGTTAATTCTCTTACCTTCAAAAGTCTCGTCGTCGTGATCACCAAGAACCATGCGATTACGTGTGACACTGTCTTTCACACGCGTAACTTGCAAGTTCTGGCCAGCTCACTGTCAGCCAACATCCCCGCCGCTCATCAGGTTTATTGATTTCTGTGACTCAAACGTAGAGAGAAGTCCTGATCATCGAGGCAGTCGAGTAGTCTCAGCATCACTCACGAAGGAATTTAACACACGTTTAATGCGGTAATTCACTCTGAAGTCAGTGGCACATCGGGTGCCCTTTTGAAACATGGTGGGCATTCTGAATCCGATTGTGGTGAGGGTGTGCACTGCTGACGAGCCCTAGCAAGAAAGAACCTCGCATATATTGTTTCTTTTCGAAAAGATGTTTAGGAGATCAGTGGGAATCCGACAGTTGCCACCAGTTGCGAGTAATGCTCAGTTTGTCTAAGCCAAAATTCCCTACTGTTTATCCACATTTATAATCGTATACCAACTGTTAGTACAGGGCTCACCTTTATAGGCTGCTCCTATAGGCGTTCTTTAGTTCAAGTGACGTTCGACAGGTGTCAGATACTTTCCTTTTTTATTGCATTATTTGTTGGCGGGTATTTCAGAAAGAGCGTTCGAAGGTTCTGATCATTTCGGAACGAAGTTTCCATCAGGGGGTAGGCTGACTAATATTAAAGACGCTTTTCTGCTTAGTTCTTCTGAGGGCAACATGCACGTCATACCAAGTCGGTTGAATTATATGGTCGGTCCACACGGTGTTGACTAACAGTCAAGTTTGCGATGCATACGCGCACTCATTTCGGCTCCGTGGATCGGAGATCCGGCTCATTCCTGTGATCACGAAATATGAAGACCCTGACTGCTCCACTTGAGCAGAGCAGGTGTCTTCCGCCTGGCTGAGGTCCTCCTGATCACTCAAATCGCTGTGTAGAAACGCTATCCGAGGTGGCTGTGTATGCCTTAGCCAGTGGCGTACCTGCGTCTGTACTATTTAGATTACATCCGCTTAGTTTTCTTTTGATTTTCAACCATCTTAGTAACATTTTCTTCTAAGATATTCCACGTCACTGTTGAAGTGAGCGGCGGTCCGAGCCACAGTACCTTTTAGTTAGGCTCAAAGCTGCTATGATGATGGTAATTTCTGTGGATGATACGCATAGATCCTCGGTATCCAACTGCGTTTATTTTCGTCAGTTAATTTATGCCGAAGAGGGGCTGTGTGCAACAAAACAGGCCTTCAACGTGCCGTTGAGGAATCCACAATTTCACGACCGATAGCCGACGTATTGAAAGTACACCGGTCATTTCATGCTGCCTGAACGTCTGCCCCACCATTCGTTGTTCACTATGGCTGTTGAGGTTTCAAAGAAATCGCAAAGCGAACAGTCGATGACGTCAGGGATTATGGAAGCCCCGACCGCACCGCTGTGCAAGTTTCATAGATGCTGCTGATAAAAGGTTGATGTCAAGCTTAAAGAACCTAAAGAGGTGGGTACCTGAAACTGTCGTATAAGGCCATCACTCAGCCTGATTTAGCGCAGTCAGAACAACGCGGTGAACGTTGGATTAATGTGCATAGTGGTTTTCTTTAGCAACGGAGTTCTGAAGGCGAAACAGATGTGTACAGTGGTCGTCAATGTTTTTCCGACCCACAGTCACGCTATCTACGTTACCGAGAATACAATGCTCTAACCACTGGCTGGTAGTCTAAGGTGAACATTCCGTAAACGTCCTCCGCTTGAAGTTATCGGATTTTTTAGCTGTTACGAGGTAGCTGTTTGCACTGGCTTTCCCATAGTATAGATCATATCAGCACCACACGTCGGGTTGATCGGCAATCGTTCCAGTTTTTGGAACATCGCGAATGTCGTCGAATTCCAAAAATCCGGGTGTTGTAGACTTGAAAGCTGTTTTCGTTCATACTGCTCTGTTTTGCTCCTTGGCTCAAGTGAACTTGTGTTTATACTTATAACTACTTTTCCCGTTATTACCATTTATGTCAAAATGGTCTGCAAACTGCCTGATAGTGGCTGTTGTCGTTTTCTGATTCGCATATCTTGGAAACCGGACCAGCTACGGTAATGATGTGGCAGGCGCCATAGGGAACCCTTCTCAAAACCCTTGGCTTCCCAGACCTTTTATGTCAGTAGGTAAGCTTGACAGGCACGGTTGTGAGGTGACGGTAGAAGCGTTTTTGCAGCTGTTTGCCAAGCTCGCTTAAAGTGGAAACTACACGATCTTCATTTATTCCACCATCAACGCCTTATCAATCATTCTCTGAGGGTGACGCCTACGGATGGATGACTGTCCCTTCAAGCGAGAGTTTGTAGTAGCTAGAGTCATACAGACGCATTCGTTCAGCTTTTGAGATTGCGTAGGATTAAGCCGTTGGACCGTGTACTAAGAATGCCCACTAATTGTCTGTTGCATCATGCACCCTCCTGATTGTATTACTGATTAATAAATGCCAGGTACCTCTTTATGTCTCCGGTAAAGACAAAAGGTTTTCCATTACTTATTTAAGCGCTTCACTTTAGTACATTGGGATTTCTGCGTTGCAATGTTGAACATGACGGCAAGAACGTGATTAGTCCAAACAACCCAAATGGATAATCAATCTCAGTTAGCGGACTTCGCATTGGTTACTTTGATCTTGTTGTTCGAGTGGCGTCGGCGGCCTTGCTCAGTCAGGACGGGGTTAGCGGTCAAATTTGACCACAGATCTACCAACCCGTTTTCTACTAATCCATCAAGCTGCGGGTCGTGTTGGCTGCTTTGATCAGTTGACTTATTGGTGATTATGAGTGTCTGTGGATCTCACCTCCAACGAGAGTGAGCGTTGAGATTGTGGTAGAATTCGAGCTGTAATGTGAGAGTGAACCAGTATATGAAGGCGCTGCTGTTATTTCTCCATTGAACAGGGCTGGCAGGCGCAGATATATTGGCATCTGTCCGGAAACACGTAGACGTGTTACCGACGCATTCAAGGGGGTGATGATTGATGCACGGTTGCTGTTCTGAAAGGAGTCGAGTGCACAACCGTTTACAGGTGGCTTCATGTGGGTTGCGTCAGTTATGAGGCTCAGCATCGCGGAGGACAGAAGCAATTTTCTAACGGAATCGATATGTTGCTGGAATAGATTTCCGTGGACCCTGCTATTACACTGCAGTTTTTGTGATTGCTCGTCAAAGTTGAATTTTGAAAAGATTCATCGATCATAACGACCAATAGATACTTGGATAGTCGGTTCACAACTGTTAAGAGACTGTCAAATACCCGTTGTCATGAATTCCAATGAGAATCTGGAATTTCGGTGACTATTTATCGACTGATTGAATTTTATGCAAATCTAAAGTCTTTGTTAGATTGATGAGATGAACTTCAACTTGTTTTGTGAGAGGTCAGTGAAACATCCAAAGGAACGAAGACCTCCGTCTCCATAACAGATAGTCAAGACCGTAATCCTCGTTTGACTGGAGCTCTGACGTCAGCCTCGACAGTGAGGTGGGGAGCATACACCGCCACTGATTACAAAGGTTGGCTGTGAGCCCTGCCTGATCAGATGAAGATCAGTACACCTATGTCAGCGATTGTTTTGATATGCTGAACGATGTTATATACTAGTGGGTCACAACCCTAAACTCATCTTAATGAACGAACAATACTCTGTTCACAGCAACCTCAAACTGATTTATGATTCTCATTTGTTGGTAGTTATTCTTGAGTGTGCCTAAATTACGTCCGGTTTGATCTGTTATATGTCCCTACTTGAATATCGGTATGCACAAAACAAGTTTAGTCGGTACGCTCTTGGAAACCTGTATACCAAACAAACAGTTAGGGTCAGTGTGCACTCACTAGCCAGCTCAGGTCTGACATTAAAAGAGCCTTTGTTCTGGCCATCGACTCGCTGCACCATTGTGTATGTGCACGATTCTTGCTGTCGACCAGGTTAGAGCGTTATTGAAGGAGCTTGTTATTATGTGATCAGCTTATAGGTCGCCCAACACAATCGTCAACATTGTCAAACCAGTAACGAAAGAGGGCATATCGTGAGGTGTTAACAATTCGTTTAATATTTTCAGTTACGAAGGTAAGTCATAAGTTTATGAGATATGCGGGTAGCTCATTTGCTGTTGAATGTTCAACTAAAAGACGAAAATCGGACACAATTTAATCACACTTGTTGGGCATGCATTAGTTTAATCAGGAATAACGTCCGATAAGTAGGAAATATGGATCAATTTGTGGTTGCTCTGAGTAGAGCACTGTTGGTTCACTGGGGAGACGTGGGTTTGTGGTTGTGACCGTTTATTACCTGCATACAGCATCGGTCTTCACTGCTACTTAACTGCCATAGCTCACTGTGAAAGGAACCACACGATTCCCATCGTTACTTCAAATCTGGTCCAATTAAAGTGAGGTATCTTATAAAGTAACGCAATCTGGCCTCTCCTCGTCAGTAGTACTCGATAGTTTATTCTCTCAGCACTCTCTTGATTTCAACCTTCTCAGCTGACTGAATTATATTATGTGAATGTGTTTGGGTACACACATTACTTGTCTCTTTGTTACGAACTGCTTCTGGCATATTAATGCCCTCGTTTTCACATCAACTAACGATGTTTTTCTCTCTCTGTGGACTTCCTTAGATTGTGTAACGTATGCAGCAACTGACATTCACGGAATTTCCAGAGAACTCCCTACATCTGAATTCTGTCTGAGTACTAGTTCGAAACTGCTTGATAACCCAGAAAAATCTGTTTAAATGCATGACCCTCACTGTGTATTTTCAACCTCTAGGGTTCAAGTAACAACAGCTCGGTACAGCTGTCTGAACTTTCATTTCTGGAACTGCTCCGTATTTAGTTGTTTGTTGCAGCAACTTTACACCTGCTTTTATTTCAGCGGGTCACAGCCAACAATAACGGTGGTCGGCACTATTGCTATCCCCATCTTACCTGTGCCGTGGACACTGAGAACATTCGGCGTGTGTTCAACGATTGCCGGGATATTATCCAGCGAATGCATCTACGTCAATACGAGCTACTCTGACCAGTTTAAGCGCCACCTCCGTGATATGCAATATGGTTCATTGCCCTGGCACAATCAACTGGATTTACCTTCTTCCGTCGTGTTGCAATCACTTTAAACCAACTGGATTTTCATATCCTTGCCCACCAATACATCAAGCAGGCTCTCACATAAACAACGAGGTCATCGACTTAAGCCTGAACAACTACAGTTGTCCTCGGATCCAACCAGTTGTGAAGGCCTTTGTTGGCTTTCCTCTTCTCCACAGTTCACTTGCTGTCGTTCATGTCTTTGTTTATTAACAGATGCACTTTTAGTTTATCCTATTTCGTCCCAGAGCGTTAAAAAGATGCATGCGTGCATTGGTCGCGTTTCACCACTCTCACACTTCATTGGTCTTTCTATCCTAATGAGATTTATACCTCCTATCCGCGTTATCCGTCTCCGCCGCTCCACCGGAGTTTCGCGCGCACGCACACCACTCACGTAAACCTAAGTTTTCCTAAATTACCTGATCTATGTTTGAATATTATGATGTGGCATTATTCTCCTTGTGTTCGCGTGTTTGAATGACGTTGCCGTCTGCATCGTTCGCGATTCCGCCTGATGGACACCACCACAGAAGTCATTTCAATGTGGTCTGCGTCCATTATTTTGAGTTCTACACCTGTCTACCGTTTGACATGCTAGTAGTTCTTGCAATCCTCTACCCAGAGCGGTTATCTTTCTCCTTCTATATATTTGTTTATAAGCTACGTGTATTCCCTGTATGAGCGGTCATTTTTAAGGATGATCAACGTGGGTGACGTTTTTGCATTCGATTTTTGTTTGTGCATTGTACTCTGTCCGTCTTAATTCCCTCCTCGTGCATCGTGACCGTTCATCGTTGGCCTGCCTTGCTCGTCACTATCTTTTCCGAATCCCGTAGCATTCATTGTGGTGGGTTTGTGTTCCGTTTTGCCGCCCAGTGTCGGGAATACATAATGATGTGATAACCCTTTCCAGTTCTTTCCAAACCGACCTCACAATCTCTTACATAATATTATTGTCTTTTGTTCTTTTTGGTGCGTGCACATCAAGAACTATGCCATTTTGGCTGTCCATTATTGTTCATCCCTCTGGTTGACTGCCACGGTTACACCGCGTATATCCGATGCTTCATGTACAGTTATACTAATTTCATTATGTTTACCTGCTGCATACATTACTTTTGTCCAAAAAACGAAGAGAGAGAAGAGCAGGAATACTTTATCTTGCTCGATTGTTGATGTTTTTCAGCCTGCGTGTGTGTGACTGGTTTACACTGACTGTTTACTTGGCTGTTCCGTTTGTTTTCAATCCCAATCACGCTCGTTCTCGATGCAATCACGCTTTCATTTGTCCCAGTTTCGCCTCTGTGTTCACATACTCGAAACAGATGAACGGTCTTGCACATGTGCACACTCATGCACATCGACACTATTCTCTTAGCGTTTTTTGGATTTATTTCGGATAACTGGTCACATTCTGTATGCCGCCTGGAATAATGAATCCATCGTGTGAGAATTGACCTGTTAGTGTTTTCAAACATCATGGCTTAGCTTCCTTTTTCTACCACGACTATACCGTACGAGAATGCCTATCCTGATTCACCCGATGTTGCCTTTGTTTCTTCCATTTTCAGGGGTTTGGGGGAATAATAGTTGGCGTTCGGTCGTACGGTTTTTACTTGTTTTCAACTGCAGCGTTTCCGATCGTTTTCCTGAAGATCCTAGGTATGTAAAGTGAAATGCAAATGGCGTGCTTCTGTGGCTCTGAATGCTGTTTCGGAATACGGCAACTAGAACAGACATCCGTCTGGTTGATTTGTGAACCAAACAAATGAAAGATGATTCTATCTAGTTCAGAAAAGTCATAATACATTACAGAATGAATGGCACAAAGTTAACAAGTGGTACAATTCGAGAAAATAGATTTTTTGCATGCGTGGTGCAATGGGTTCATTTCTGGCCAGTGGTTTGTCGTAATCTAATGGTAACTGCGCTACTTGACTAGCTACTCCGACTTTAGATCCAGATGGATTAGTGGTGCAGCTTTTAGTAACCACTCTTACACTTCTTCAAATTGTATCATAGGTTGACGCCACGCAAGGCACTGCTGTGTGCAGTCCAGCTCTTACGTTTTTGCTGCTGGATACAAAATGTTTTATAGTCAATCGTGGCGACAAGTTGGCTGCCGTTAGACGGCAACTTCCGCACACATTGCAGCATTACTTTTTGCTATGGAAATATCTCAATTACTTGCCGATATATTTGTGAGCGGGATTTTTGACCGCCGTGTTTTTTCATTGTGGGGACGTCCAAATTGTTGTATGTGTTTTGATTTCTACATCACGGCTTTATGTTACGTTCGTCCATGTCATTGGTTATCAAGTATCGGTGTTGAAATACCGATTCCTTCGCCTGTTTAACTTTTGGGGACACCCAATGGAAATATCAGTCTAAGGAATAGAATAAATACCAGTACACGTTGATCACACGGAGCATTGTTCGCGTTTGTCGGGTCCGCACTCGTTTGCGGTACCACAGTGGTAGTACTCATTCTTCACTAATTCAATGATTGGGATTGAGTCATGCAAGTCCGTAACGTCATGATCATAGGCTGTTCTGGTGGGTATCAATGATGCGATGTTTCTCGGTCGCTGGATACCGAAAACAGAGTATATCGGAGTAAACGTGAATCAAATAGGGTTTACATCAGGCAGATCAGTGATAAAGTTGCTCATTATGAAAACAAGTCGATATGCGTGCTTATCAACCCATCGTGATTTTTACCGTTTTCCTCGCTTTAACGTGTACACTGCGACGACGTTTACCAACTGCAGGGCCGTATGAATACGTTCCGCGTTTACCTGAGCTCGATGCTGTGTTGCCACTTAACGCTGCTGGTGAATTCGTATGTAGGAAGCTTTTTTGAGTGCATGATGTTAGTGCTCTACTGGGAAGCCCACGCATCATATCCAAGGTGATTGAGGTTCCGTAGGTGTGTGGTGAACCATTTGAGTGGGAGGATGTAGCTTGTCAACATCATTGAATGAATGTGCAGGATGGTATTAGTATCCACGGTCTGTCACACTACCGTAGGTTACAAGGACGATCCATTGGAGTTTATGGACAGTTAATAAAATAAGCAGTTGGTTTGTTCAAAATTTCTCGCTAGCTCTCTACCCCATAGAAAACACGTGGTACGTTCTCTGTCAAGCGAACAACTGTCCTCAGCTGATCCCGGCAACCTCGAACATCTGCCGGGTATGACCTTATGCAGCGTTCTATCACTTTTACGATTAAATTGTTGTCAATTTTTGTTAATAAATCCACCTGCAACCTTCTGTCGGTCGGACGAAATATTCTGTCTTTCCTGATACCCGATATTTACCCTAAATTGCTCAATCCATTTAAACTGGGTTTGATCATCCTGCACTGGTTAGACGAACTTTTACAATAGTGATGCAAGAGTAGTGTAATGTCACCGCTAATCTATCTGTGGGCGTATGCGACGCCTACCAGTTGGAGTGGAGATCGATGGTTGAGCACACAGGAACTCGGAGATTGGCCAACAAGAACCTTACAGACCCACAAGAGGTTTCTAAGGGACAGTCGACTGCAAGGTTATCGGGCCGATTCATTGTGTTTGAACCTTTTTCGAGGGGTGGGTACAAATTCCGGACGCAATATGACCTAGATCTAGGAACCTCCTGGCAAAGTAGAGTGGACCGTACATAGTGGAATGTGGCTGCTCAGTGTATTCCTTGTTTACCAACATCCCATTAAAGGAGACCATAGATTGCCTGTGATTGATTATATTGAGAACAGTGACATGGATATTCGAGTACCGCCGGTCGAACTCAAACAATTACTTTATCTGTGCACTTACAACGTACCGTTTAAGTTCAATGAAGGAATCTACCGACAAAAGGAAGGTGTCGCAACGGCATCGTCTTTGGGACCACTTTGCGGACATTTTCATGGCGAAATTAGGAAACGAACAATTGAGTACAACAATTCGCCAATGCAATTTTTACAAGAGGTATGTTGACGGCATCCTTTGCGTACTCGATAATGACGTAGACCCAACTGACATCTTGGCAACACTCAACTCCGCGCACCAAAATCTACAATTTTCGTTGGAGACCGGAATGACTAGCCAATTAGGCTTTTTGGATGTACGTTTACGTCACCGTGCTGATGGCTCAATTCAACGGGCGATATTTGGAATGATCAGTAGATTCATTTCAGTAGTTTCGTAACACTTGCCTCGAAAAGAAATCTGATCAACTGTTTGACGGGAAGAGCCTTAAGGATTTGCACGGAGTTAGCATTCATACGCACAATATTCATACAGAATGTCTACCCGGAAAGGTTCATAGATAGGGCCATGCAACGGCGGAGTGAAAGAGACCAGCTGTACTCTGTAGAAAAGAAAGCAGTGCATATCGGATTACCATTCAAAGGCGATACTTTAGCCGAAACTATTACACGTAGGCTCGCAAGCGCAGTCAACAGAACATTCTACGCCGCTAAATTACGAGTCCACTACGTCCAATTCGGTTTTGTGCCCACGCCTAAAAGACGAAGTGTCTATTTCTGCTGCCTCCTGTGTATACTCATTTACTTGTTCCTGTGGAACCAGATATGTTGGTCGCACGACTAGAAGCTTATCGGAACGGATCCGGGAACACCATCCAGCTTGGCTCAACAGTGGTATAACGAAATCTGTCTGTAGCGTCATACTATCAAACCTGGTGAATTCAAATCACGCTGTCAACGTAAAGGACACATTTCGTCCAGTCTACTGAGCTGAGGCCATCCGGTCGACAGCAGTGAAGAGTAGGATTCTGTCTACAGCAGAGGCTATTGTGATCCAAATGTATAATTCGCCCCTGTGCGCTTAGAAACGTTTTGTTCAGGCTCTGGATTTGCCCTGGCCAACCCCCCTACCCGGTTAGCCTGTCAGGACCCATTGCTCAAGTGGGTACTTGATTGCAGTGTGACATTGAACTGGTTGGCCTCATTAACCACATGTCCCCTGATTACTACCCTTACGATTCTCCCGTGAAATGTGTGATATAAATGGGATGTATTTAGCCTGATGATGAATTACTGAAAACGAGCTTGTTCGCTGCACTTTGTTTTTCACGATTTTTAAGACGTTATACCTCAAATCACACGCTAGCGGACTATCGTTTGGTAGTAGGAATCATATGCGATATCTCTGCCAGTTCTATTGGCAGTGTTTCTTCAGGGTGTTCCGACGTTTTCATTTCGAATGTGGACTGCTCCATTTGCTGATGTTTCCCCGTTTCGTAATGCATTACTACGTACTTGTGCATTTGTCAGTAGTTTGAACTAAAGATAAATTCAGAAAAATGGTGTAGCGAACAAGCTCGTTTTCGGTTATTCATCATCAGGCCAAATACATAACATTTATATGAAACAGAGTTGTCATGGGAAAGCGAACAAAACAAATGGCAAGTTCAAGTGAGGTCAGACACGTCATAGGCACACACGGAGACGACGTTTTGATACGATTATGTCACCATTATGACGTAACTGGAACCATGGTGTTTTGATCAGTCGTGGTGTGGATGTTTGGCCATGGCAACCTCAACGCCTGAACAAAGCGCTTTTGTGCGCACAAAGGTGGATTATTCAATCGAATTCCGATCGCTTCAGCCGTGGCCAAAATTCGGCATCTGACAGCTTTTGAGTGAATGCCTTTGACTCGGTAAATCAGACGAAACGAGGAGGCCAGGTTGACAGTATGATTGGTATCAACGAGGTGTGCAACAATTGCGCTGGTAATCGTCTTGGTGACTCCGCTATTGATCCAGGCTGGATGATGGTCACGGATACGTTCGGATAAGCGCCTAGTCGTGCGACCCACGTAACTTAATACTGCTATCAATAGAACATACTATGCTGCCAACCTACGTGTTTGTTTCACCTCTACTCCAGCCCTGTGTTTACGGTTAAAGGATAAAGTGCCCGCTTCTGCGACTTCCTTTTGTGTATACTCATTTACTTGTTCCTGTGGAACTAGTTACGTGGGTCGCACGACCAGGCGCTTATCCGAACGTATCCGTGAGCATCATCCAGCCTGGATCAATAGCGGAGTCACCAAGACGATTACCAGCGCAATTGTTGCACACCTCGTTGATACCAATCATACTGTCAACCTGGCCTCCTCGTTTCGTCTGATTTACCGAGTCAAAGGCATTCACTCAAAAGCTGTCAGATGCCGAATTTTGGCCACGGCTGAAGCGATCGGAATTCGATTGAATAATCCACCGTTGTGCGCACAAAAGCGCTTTGTTCAGGCGTTGAGGTTGCCATGGCCAAACATCCACACCACGACTGATCAAAACACCATGGTTCCAGTTACGTCATAATGGTGACGTAATCGTATCAAAACGTCGTCTCCGTGTGTGCCTATGACGTGTCTGACCTCACTTGAACTTGCCATTTGTTTTGTTCGCTTTCCCATGACAACTCTGTTTCATATAAATGTTATGTATTTGGCCTGATGATGAATAACCGAAAACGAGCTTGTTCGCTACACCATTTTTCTAAAGATAAATTATTAACCACCCTTGAAATACGCAGGTACTGTGGAGGGACGTCGAAGCGCACATTTGTGCCTTACTGCTTATGTGAAGACCGGAACATAAAGTGTGCGGGGGCTCTCGCATGTGTAAACCAAACAGGCTCAGATCTTAGGAAAGGAAAGAAATATAAAGAAAAACATTATCTTTCAGCATATTGGCATTCAACTTTGGAAATATAGTAACACCTATTTCCGGTTTAGCTTATCAAGGTAGCCGAAACCAAAAGGCACATGAGCACAACCCTTAACACAAGTTTATTGCGCTTCACTAACTGAGGTTCTACGCATACACCTCATAACCAGTGTAAACCCGAAGGTTTAAAATCAGGTGTTAAAAATAATACAATGGGTATCAGTTCAATGTAGGACTACATATAACTGCTTTTCATGAAGTGTCCTTTAGCACACAATGCACAAGCAAACCTGGAGAAAAGAAGGGTAAATGACCACCAATATCCAGGTTTCCGAAAATGAGAGAGGGTTATCAAAGGACGGTGTTAGTTTATACTGAAGTATATATTATTGTCTGAAACTGTTTGCACCCAAAACGTATTCGCCCTATCTTGTTGTCTGTATTTGCTAGTTGCCTATCCATCAAACCGCGCATTCATAGTCTTCACGACCTGCGGTTTCTGTGCGTTTCACACGCCTCTGTTCACAGCCGCGCAGCTGCTCCTCATTGAATCTCTAAACGCCCTTCCAGATATTCCTCCGGACGGTCCAGTACCAAAATCTAAAATTAATATTGTGAACCAACAGAATGTGTTCTATGATAGTCCAGTATCGCATCTTCTGAACATCAGTATTCCGTCTCCTACCGTGAGCTGCCAACATAACAGTTGCTTTGAAACTCGTTTGTCGACCCTCTTACGGCCTCTCTTCCGATGAAGCTGAATCAGTGTCATCATGGTTTCAGTTCCGCCCATGTCTGGACGGCAAGCAAAGTGACAAGCGAAGTTCAGGTACAGCAACACCCGAGACTATTGAACAAAGTAAGTAGAACCTACTCGGTGGTGTTTTGCACCATGTACCATCGTTTACAAGTAGTATGTCGCCTACGCCCGGGAAGTAAAAGACAGATCTTGACGCCAGGAGGACAAGGGACCTGGAGCTACTACAGGAACCGTGTGCATGCATTATGTGGAAGGTGTCACGGAGGCAAATGATGTTGCACTGCTGCCCAGCGGGTACGGATACCCGTCAGCCATGCGAATTAGTGTACGCGTCCGTTGTTCTGTTTTCACACAACTTGTGAGGGATTTTGAATAATTGATAACCTCACAGGCCAAGCGTCTTTTGTGGTCATGGCAGTGGTGAAAAGTCGCAGTTCGGTATATTTTCTTATGAGTGAGTACCACTAGGATCGGGTTCGTGGAAGCATATTAGTGTAGTTTCATCCCATGTTTTATTGAAACCACTACTGCCTATATCAACTTCCTGTATAAACGACATTTGTGCTAGTCACGTCTTTTGTTCATTACAGTAGGACGAATGAAACAAACGCCGAAGGCTCAGGATGATCCCCATTAACCTGCCGTTGATCCGCACAGTGGACATACATCCTATTAAGCAACCGGTGATCAACTGTTTTAACTGTCTTTACTGGGTGAGCATTTGTTGGACGGTGTGTGAGGTTAAATCCTTCTAAGTCTCAGAAAAGTCTGGGCAGACAAAATCAGTCGGTTATCAGTCATCAGTTGTCCTTGTTGAAAAATTGTAACCAGTTTGGGGCACACGAATTTTCTCTGCGAAGCCAACTGAGATACATTTCACTCATATCGAGTTTTGCGGGACGTGTAACAACTCCCTTCGGTCAGACAAGTTTTCACTTCTCGTGAGAGTAGAGTGGAAGTTGACAGCTTGGGTTGGGGGATTGAGTGTTCGATTATTCGTCCGCCATGACACTGAATTTGTAAACGTCTTGACATCAAGCGAGGTGATATTTTCATCGCACAATGTCTGAGTAAATAAGCTTAAGTACTTTGTTTGTTGAAGGTTTGCGAATGTCACCTTTGTGTGTATAATAGCTAGGTATCTTAATGAAAACCACCTCGTTTCTTCCTGTCCCTTTTGGCTACCTGGTCTACCGTTGTCCTCAAACTGTCGACCCGAAATCTGATTTGACATATCTTTAGAAAGAATACGTGACTGACCAAAGGAGGGTTGAAGGAAAACGAGACTTAGTCTTTCGGGTAAAATGATAAAATAAATAGGACATAACCAGTCATTTTCTGAAAAGGACACCATACTTTTCTGAAGATTGATGTGTATTCGGTAATCACAGTTTTCACAGGGCTGCGCTATATTGATGTTGTATACAACACATACCTCCGTTTCTGAATAGCATAACACGATTCGTACACGCGGGAACTAGAAGACAAGTCTCAACTCCAGGGAGTCGAGTGGCCAGAGGCGACTATATGCATTGTGTGAAGTGTCCTCAAAGGAATGAAGGAATGCAGGTACACGTCAACCGTGAAAAGTAGTGTTCGCATTCATTGTCCTGTATTTCCACGAGCCTTGTAATGGATTGTGTGCAGTGAACATTTTTTTCTAGGCCAAGCGTCTTTTGTGGTCAGTGTGTTATCACGTGATTTGTTAATGAAACGCTTGCAACTTGAATGACAAGGCAATTAAATGGACGAGCACTTGAATGTTTTGATATCCTTGGGGGTAAACATTGAAATTATTTGAAAATACCATAGAACTGAATAGGATTAAGCGGAAAAGGCAAAGACGGTGTTGTAACATTGAACTAAGCAACTTATTTCCCAAGACTTCTTAACGGTTCACCTATCAAGTAATAAATACTTCTCAGGACAGGCTGAATCTCATTCGATCTGGAAAAAATTTTGTTCACCTACACATCATACATGATTCCGCTGTGTTAAATCCTGAGTTAAGTGTATGCAAACTGCGTGACATCTCAGAAAGTTTGTGGGGTTTATTGTTCACCATTTGTGAATTGGCTCAACTATTTTTCCTTTCCACTAAATCGTCGACTGGGACCGAACAGTGACGGTCATATCAGAGAATAGATGACCCCTTGCTCGCTTCGGTTTCCTCCAACAATACTTTAGTCGAAATTGCTTTATCTGCTCACTAAACGTATGTTACTGAATACTGACAAACCGACTCATGTTATTCATAGCATGTTTCTTGAAAACCGCGCGCTTTACATAGCGAAGGCAACTCCGCTTCTGTTGTCAATCTTCAGGTTGTCTGTCTAATCGCGGTCATCTGCACTAGCTATTGCCTAAATTCTCCAAAACACCAATACACCATCCGATAATTCATGTAGACGAGTTTCTTAGAACCTACTGTCAACCACCTTTACCTCTGAGGCGTAAAAAGAAACATATTAAAATAAGTTTTGATCTTTCCCTACCTAGTTAAGGGGAATTGAATTAAGTGGGTTAATTTTTGGTCGTGAATTTACCACTGTGTTCAGCACGCCAGCTCATAAACGACATGACTGGAGTTCTGTCACTACTCCGTGCACTACCAGCCAGGTCTAATTAGAAGGCTTATAGGAAGTGTGCGCCGATTGAATTGACAGAGAATGTTGACAACGATCATGCTTGCAGATAATTATGATTTGTAAACATCTGCTAGTTATGCAGCGTGTACTTTGCTAAAGCGTTGAGAGGATGTTTGCAGAGTGTTAGGCAGATGACGAAATCAGCATATGTAACATATTTATACGCTGTGGTTTTACGTGCCTATAAATTGCGGATTATTTGAGCTTTGTGTGACTAAAATGTGTGCCTTTCACATAGTAATTAATTTTTGACAGAACGCGCAGTTTTCCGGCCTGATAGTGACTATCTCTGTCGTCGCCAATAGTCGCGCTCTTATAAATCTGGAGCAGGCGCGAAGTCTCTGTGACAGCTCCATCTTCACAGCTGCCTGCTACGTGTTTAGGTGATTCAAACGAGGAATCCTGCCTGTATAAGAACTGGACTGACGCAACTACCGTTCCCCCAGACACACATCAACCACACTGTAAACCCAGCCGGTACTCTCAAAGTAGTTTGCATAATTCCGAACCAATGGCAATGCCTCACAATGGCCAAAGCGATCAAATCCGACCGGTATTTTAAAACTGTATGCAAAAATAGTTCTTTCGTGCTGTCAACCTTCGATTGTCAATGCGGACCTTGTAATGATCTGCAACTAGCCAACCACAAATGAAAAAAGTCGTTTGAGTGTGCCCCATTGGAGAGTTTGGTGTTACATTAACTAACAATGCAGAAAATGAATATATCCTGGTTTCTCTTAGATATAGTCACTGACTAGAGGATGAGATCTCAAACAAATGAGGAAACTATGTGAATACAGTTGAAAACTTGATGTATTCCGAGATGAATGAAAACAATGCACTTGTGGAGTTCAGCAACCTCAGTTTTAGTGGGTTTCTATAGGCTAATTCATTATGAAGAAACAGCAGTAAAATGAAGCAATACGATTGGTCCCGAGTACTCAGCTTTTTCCCATTTGATTCGACCCAGTTTGTAGCTTGTTCTTTTTGACGCGTGACACACTTGACCAACTTGGTTTACTTGGATGCTCACAGTGTAACAAAATCTGATACAAATCTGAATTGCTATCTGTTTCGTTACCGAAATGCCAGTTTGTTCGGGTTGCTGGCAGTGATTAGCCATAGCCTTAGACGAACCGATAGTTAACCTAGTATTGATGGGTCAATTCAGCCAATCTCTTCACATCCTCAGTTACCCGATAGAAACAGTCTCTCACTACTACTTCACCTGATCATCTCCGTTGGTTTTTCTGCAACTCGCTGCATCCGTACCCTGTAGTCCACCTGTAGGTCGTAATTTCCTCTTATAGGTTGACATCCACAGTCTCGATTCGTATTAGAAGTTAGCTTATCCCCGGTAGGTGCACACGTATTCTTCGCTGATCTTTTCCGTGCTGAAATGTGAAACATAGTTTCAAGAGGAGTATTCCGTTTCTCAAATAGTACTAATTATGGGTCATTTCCGGATAAGTACGCAAGTTGTACTAGTCGTTTCAGGCTGCTGCTTCGGCTTTGTCTTTCGACTGACCGTCTTACTGACTGATTGTACGATGCTCGAATTCCCTCGGATACCATTCGACTTTTTTTAGAGTTGCAGCAATCTGACTGATGCAGTAGGTCGGTCCCCCTGTCTTACTAATCAGGTTAATTCAAACTTGTCGGTCTATTCCGCTTCACATTTGATGAATGTGACCAACGGAATCCTCCGGCAACCAAACATAATCAGCACTGCTAACTACAGATAAACTGACAGTTTCTGACGTGTGGTCGAGTGGTAAAAACACAAGAATATTAGTCGAAACAATCGGAATCAGCCAATATGTGCAGAATTTCATTATGATTAAGGGTAATGAAAAACAGTAACCGTATGGTTTCAATCCCACAAAGCCTCACACAAAACTGGCACGAGACCAGCACAACTCGTTATATGTTTTTGTTCATAACGTTAAACATCACGTCGCAGCCAGTATTCAATGAGATTATCATTTGATTCATTGCCCCTTCACTGTTGAAACACTGATGCCTTCGTCAAGCGTCAGCTTTGGAGTGTTCAGAAATCTCTCAGTCAAGAGTGAATTTTTGAACGCCAAAGGCCATTCCCTCTCGGATACAATTGCTTCTTAAACCGCTTACAAAAATCGTTTAAGTTTAAAAAGTTTCTTTGAAGCGGTTCAATATTCGTTTGCATTTCTGTGAATTCCTGAGTTCTCTGAGGTAATTGCAGGCGTACGAACGTTACACCTGTTTGTTCAGAACAGTATTATTCCGCTTTACGAATGATCACGTTGGATTCATTTCCCTCCTCCCTATCCTTAAAGGCTATGCATCCATCAATTTGTCTTTCATCATCTATCAGTGAATTTTTGAAAATGGGCAACTGGTATTTTGAGTAGCTTTCGACAGACTAACCAAAAAACAAAGATTCTCTATTCTTCTGACTCCCTTAACACCAGTTGTCTGCAAACATGACTGGCTGTAACCTTCAGCGAACCGCTGGTTAACGTAGTATTGATGAGTTCACCTACTCCAGTCCCCTAATACACACTGTGAACGTTAATATTTACGCGTTTATTGTTACATTTGATATTCACTTCCTTGCGGGGAAACGGAGTTCACAACGAATCTGATTGTTACGGGTCAAAATTTACCTTCTGTTAGTTTCTATTACAAGCCAGGCTGTCTCTAGCTTGTCTGGTCGATCAAGACGTAAACATTGTAATATTAGGCTGAGCTGTTAATATGTGCGAAAAGAAGCAATTCCAACTGAGAATCGTTTGGTCGAAATAAGTCGAGAGTTTATTTACTGGCGGTCCTAAGTCATGTGGTTTGAAGTAAGGCAACAAAACTGAAAAATTTACAGAGAATCATTAAAGTTCTACAAAGTTACAAAAGCGTTGATTAGTAGTACTACTGTCTCTCATGATACACTTTAAACAGAATAAACAACGTGGCTTACAATGGTTTGATGCTACATTACATAGCTTTTAAAACTTAACCTCTGGGCATTTTTTTGCACAGTTCTGGCTTCCACTGGTTAAGGAGCCAAATCATTGCACATGTCAGTAGCTTTCGACAGCAGATAGCAACTTGCTTTCGATGTGAATACTCTCGGTTTACTCGTCAATCTAAATACCCCTGCAATTGTAGTGCACTTATCTAATGAATACTTTCTGTCCGTGTGTTTCACTTTATTTGTGTTCTTCGGTGTTTTTATGCAAGGGATAAGCCATGTAATGTGTTCGCAACAGCACTATCTGCAATTCCGTCGGAAACATGTCAGTATTAGGTCTTTTGTATCCAGTGTTAGAAAACTTTACAAAAAAATCAATCACTTTATTCACTTTGAACAAGTGGGTAGCTAGTAAGTGGTGGTCATACAGGTTTTTCAGTTGCCGGGTTAGTCAACTCTAGAGCTTGAATGGTTTGTTTTACTGAATAAAAACTTTTCTGGGTACCGACAGAACAGAATTTTAACTTTGCACACTATGGATAAAGAAGCATATCGGTCTATTCTTTGGATTGATGGTAAGCAGATGCATGTGTGGGCAATGAGCTAGACGGAGCCACAAAACGGATTTCAACTTTTAGATTACGTTCAAAATTGCCGGCAAACAATTCTATGACTGGCTGCATCCCTTCATTTAGTGCACTTTACATTTGTGTTCGAACAGCGTGAATTATATCTTAACCGATGCTTTCGAAAACAGGGCTAATTTTGCTTCAGTGTTGCTGAGTCCAAAACGATGACCTTCCCTTTGGTCCTCTGGACCGAATGAAATACGCATTTACCACCTAGTTTCATGGATTGTGTGGTTACCACCCGTTAACTTCGAGCATATGTACACGGTGCCCTCTTTTAGCATCATGGTATCCCGTACCGAAGTTCCACTGGTCTGAAAACGGCCGACTGTAGGCTCCGTCGACTTCCTTTGTCTAGCCAGGTAAAACGAGTTCAATTCCACCCTTAATTTCAGGTTCCCTCAGTAGGATTTGACTGATATAAATTGGTGAGACTTGAATTGTTACGATTTAATAGGGACCATTATATTTATCACTCGGCAAGGAGGTTGGTATGGATTTGTGGGACAACGGTACGTCTAGTTACTCGGACGGAAGAACCATAACCAAACATCAGGTCGTACACGTCCACCTTCGGTTGCCGTTTGACCCTGGTTGCCTGAGGTAGGTAAATAACAACCCATCAGTCGAAATCTCGTGGATTTCAGAAAGTGGGGGTATCAGAGAACATAGCGAAGGTTGATTCAAGATGTAACGTTGGCTGAACGCAACTTGAGAGTAGGCTTGCTAAAGTACATGAGGAAAGCCTAAACAAAACCTCTGATTTGACTCTTACGTGGCCTCAACTAGCCTGCAGTTAGCTTGCCATTTCATGTTTCATGTACGTTAGAGTGATATAAACAGACTTGACCTACAGCAGTGAAGCTGGCGGAATTTAGGTGGCAGCAATCGTTGTGATGACTTATTTATTCTATGTGTCAGTTTTCGGAGCAGACGGAGTGGGATGCCGGTACCACATGTTGTCCGTGAAACGCACTTGGATTCCTGGCAAATGACCTCTGTAGAGATTTTGTGCTTATAAGAAGCAAAGGCCATAAGAAAAGCTCTGCAAAGTGCCAGTTTGAACAATACTCTCATTAAATGTGAATAGAGCAATCAGAGAAGTGAGTAAGCACGAGATATACTTGAGTAACGTTTCCAGCATAACGTCAGTTGCCTACATCGGAGAAGTCAACTGATCACGAATTGTATCAAACTATAAAAGTCCACGTAACTCCATACGGTTGTCTGTCAGTGAACGCTTCCCGTTTTGTCAATGACACAACCAGTCTGCTCAAATGTCCCAACAAATTGCCTTCCTAGTGAGCAAGCTATTGGCTACTGATTAGGTTGTTTTTCATTAAAATATCCGTCGGTCGTTTCTTCCTATCTTTAGATGTTAGTGTTATTGAATGCCAACTAAAACTTCACTCTCGTCATCAATTTCATGCTAGCATCGTCCGAAATAGCAAATGCGTTTAAGCGGACGCAGAATTAGCCAGCGTGCAACAACTGTGATGTATAAACAACAACGAAGTACAATCATGCTATATAGTGCTTATACAAAAATGGTCATGTCGGTTTCCAGTCATTCAGGTCCACGGGCAGAGGCACACCGCTTCCGGATCTTTTCTGATGTTATTACATCAATCTAAATGAGAATTTCCCAAGCAGATAATTGATTACAACATGGGGCTGACGGATGAGAGCGAACCAATATGAGATTTATAGTAACACGATGTTTTTCTAATCGAACATCCAAAAGGCTGATGAACATTTTTGGTGCACATGAGGGTGATCTGGGAGAGTCTAACGACTACAGACTCTGCATCTCTGCTCGTTTCAGTGACATTGCTGCTGTCTAGTAACAGATTTCTGAGCTAAAAATAGACTAANTGGTAGAGGTAGAGCGCTTGCCGCGTTGAGGCATGCTGTGTCTGGTTCGAATCCAGCCGAAGCCCTGACTTTTCACAGTTGGGTCTCATCTAAAATTTTCCATTGCTGGAAAGTAAAATGTCAACGTTGAGCTAACAAGGCTTTCTTTTTGAACCATAAGAAATCTCGTCGAACCGATTAAATGATCCTACAGTGCGACAGAAATCGTTGTGTCCGACCGAATTCCCAAGCTATCGTTGTCTTCGAAAACAGGTAAGCAACTTATTTGGGCCAATTCCCACTGTATTTGTCAATTTGTATGTAACTCCAGCGAAAGCTGTATTGGCAGAACCGATAGATGATTTAGGTCTAGGATGAAGGAACAGCTGCCGAAATTGGTTCAAATTTTGACGGTGCAGTTTACTTCTTTTGTCCTAGACTACGCGAACTTCCGGCCTCATCAATCGCCAGACATGTAGATAATTGGTCAATGGAATAACCTCGAATCGAAATTCAGGCTTACAATGCGTCACAATAATCCGTGTTTCCTGAGTTTTACTTAGGTGATCGCGGGTAACAATTTCAGTTCAGTAGTATATGTACAAAAACAATTACTTGTGATTCTTTGAATTCCATTACTTTGTGTCCTACGCCCCGTTTGCTGTCTGATTTCTTCATACACACACCCCACCCAACTAGTGCTATGCACATATAGGCCTGGTTACTGTTGTCCGGTACCAAAAAGGATTTACTGGAATCTAGCATTTATAAGTGAACGCCCTTCTATGGCTGTGTTCAATTTTTGAATTTCGGATGATACTCAATTGTGAAAACTTCGGACCTAAACATTTGGACTCAGTTAGCGGCGCAATCCACTGGTTTTATCATGGATTCTGACAAATGATCTGGTGGACTGCTTGCGCATGCCGAATTTCTCAAGCAGTTCTCTTTAGAATCCATCGACGCCACTGGCGAACATTGAAGTTGCATTATTTATTAGTAGTGTGACAGATTTCATCACGTAAATGTGACTTGGCAGCGAAAAATTCGGGTCGGAACCCGCATCCAAATCTGAGGCTAAATACCGAGACCCAAACTATTCGCAGCTGGGTTCTAAGCAAATAATTAAGTTTTCCACACCACTTATTAATGCAAATTACTTCATTTTAACTGTTCATGAACTTGACTCTGTCCTGGACTTGGGGACATTTTTAACACTCAGATTGGCTATCCACCCCACTACCCCAATTATTTATTGCCAATGGCTGGTTCACACTACTGTAAATATAGAGTTTATAAGCCCACAAGGTCATCTGTTAGGCTTCGTGCTCCAACTGTTTTGTTCGAATTTCTGAAGAGAAATGGCTGTCTTAACTAATCTTTTCATGTCAAAGACGCACTTAACGGTCTCCCGGCCTATGAGGACATTAGATGATCCGTCATGCACTCCGGCACACAGCTGTTAAACACTAGGCTGGTATCCACAAAGAATGCGAGAACAACGGATGTTTTTGTTTGTGTAGTGTGGCATTTTTCGAACAGATCATCTAATATCAGTTCACCGAACTAAGCGAGTAGACTTTGGTGGGTCAGTCTTTTAATAACGGGGTACTATTCTTTTCGTGGTTAACAGCAGCTGCTAACCAGATATGATTATACCGCACACTGCTTTCTACTAGACGAATTCGTCTGGGTTTACTAGTCCTAACTACTGCCACGCATGTGTTGTCTGTCTCAGTTCTGACTGATATACTAATACAAGATGGTCAACGAATTCGAGTGACAATACATAAGATTACACACAGTTTTGCTATTCACTAGTCTGCCTAAAACTGGACAGTCCTATCAATTACCTTTGACAAGGAAATTCGAAGACCACTACTTGCGGATGAAACAAATCACGGAAGTTTCAAGTGAGCTCACGCAAGCTTAATAAAGCTGTGCACTTGCTGACGAGTTTGTGTAATTTTCACCTGATCAGTCAATGAGACATTTCAAGAATTTCTTTAATACCCGAAATTATTCGTCTACCTCATGCAACATTCTTTGTTTACGCATCTGTATGGCGATGTTCCCGATGAAAAACGAACTGAAACTTATTATCCAAGATTTGAAATAAATAATGTCTTAATTTTTATTGGGTCCGATGACAGAGAAATTTCTTGTACAATGTACGGTGCATCCCAATTGAGATGGTAAATGGATATGACGTGGATAATCTATAAGGGCAATTATGACAGGTCGTTTTGGGTGAAATTTAAAAAGGTGCACATGACGTTAAACCATCAGAAGTGATCCTGTCACAACAAGACTGGACCTTGACGCGAGGTGACGGCTTGCACATCTCGACGACCTATTGGGTTCAACTGGACAATGTGATCACCAAACCAACAGAGTTACTCAGACCAGGTAGGCTAATAGGTTGAGTTCTGACAAACTCTTAGGTCTCCAGGTTGGGGGTTGGAAATAGGTTGGCATATTTGTTCGAAAAATTTGTCCGTTCTAGTACGCCGACACCCACCCGCTGCCTTGCGATACAGGCTTTTGAAAAAAAGCTTTGGTTGCGAACCCTAATCGTTCTTCTGTCTAGGTCCGGTCGTCCTGGCAGCATCTGAGCCCATATACAACCATGAATAATCACAGCACCAATAATTCCATACTGAATCGGCTGTCTCGCAGTATCACCGGGTCGCCCTATCTACTGCATGCAGCAGGGTGGATAGGCGAAAATCGAAGTTAGTCCCCACCCACCCCCCTACTCTTTTACCAATCTCAGCTCTCAGGCCCCTCCCAACTCCCATTTCCGGTGATTATTTCACAGGCCCCACAAAAGATGTTAACTAATCGTAGTAACACTGAACCGGCATGCTCCATTTTTTGCAATTTGGCTTCAGGCCTCCTTCGTCCCTTGGTTAGACCTAGAATGCGAATCAATACAGGTGCCTTCAACGTTTGCACGCTAAAACAGATAGGTGAGCAAGTCGCTCCTGCACGAACGTTAGACTTGTTGAATGTCGATGTATTTTCTGTGTCGGAGACTAGAATCAACGTATGGAACTAACAGCTTTCTGATGGTTGAGAAGAGTGGTGGCGTTGTTCGTAGCTCGGGTTGATGGTTTTGGCACCGGTATATTTGCCGAGCTTGGCATTTAGGTTGCAAACGTTTCATCACCAAGCAAGTTGACATCATACGCTGAAGCACTTACGCACTGATGACGTCACTTCGCTTGGTGATGAAACGTTTGCAACCCAAACGCCAAGCCCGACGAACATACCAATACCGGAACTAACAGCACTCGCATTGTCCACCCGATACTGGTTACACACTTCGGGTGACTCCACGGCCGCCGTTATCAGTGAGGCTGGAGTGGGTATACTTGTCAGCACGACGGTCGCAGTTGGATTGGTAGATTGGATTCGTGTTAGCAGCAGACTTTGTGTCGTATGCCTGGTAGGTTCTGTTAAACCCAGCTCTAGACGCAGAACCTTCAAAAATCAGTAATCAAAAATCTATTCATTTTGTCTGCTTATGCTCCTACTGGCTGTAGTGACGCCGGCATAAAGGATGCCTTTTATTCGGATCTGGCAGCTCCCTTTCGGTTGACACATGGTTCTGGTATACTTATTCCGGACAGAGATATGAATGCCCAGGTCGGCCGCCTTGGTGGGGCCGAGTCTCGTTTAGATGGCAGGTTTGCGATAACATCACATCGGGTGATTGTTGCGGCTGTACGCTGCACATAGGCTGTTTTTAGCTAACACTAAATTTAGGTATCGTTCACACCACTGTTATACTTGACGGCCGCCTTATTCGAATTAGACCTGGTCTCAGACTGACTACATTGCAGTTAGTTATATGTGGCGGGGTTCCATTCAAGACTGTCGTTCCTATTGAAGCACGTACTTGAACCTAGATCATACGTTGGTACGTCGTCGCTTCGTTCTTACTTTTGCTGGGCAACGATCTCTTCGACAGCAGCAACTGGCTGTTTAGAAACGGGCTACGCCGTCGATATATCCTATGTACCAAACCAGCTTAGAAGGCTGCCTTAGTAGTTCTCACTCCGAAGATCTTAATATTTTCTGGACTGAGATCTCACAAGCCACTCGGGAAGTAGGTATTGTAGCATGTGGCATGAGGGTAAATGGGATGAACAGATAAATAAAAAACTTAGGAGAGATATCCGTAAGAAATTAAAACTTAGCCTGAAGGCTGATCGTGAGGCTTGGATAACGGGAAAATAAAGGGTATGAAGACCGCTTTTGCTTCGGAGAACGCCGGCAAACTCTTCAAGTTTACTCCTGCCGCTGGTTCAAGTCGACCGCCTATCAGTGAGGCTACCAATGACAGATGGAACACACATCTACAGTAAGTCCAGACGGTTAGAGCGGTAAGTGGAATACTTTGAGGGTCAGTTTAGCTGGCCTGCTTCTACTGCGTTTGGGCCACAAACTTGCATTGCAGCAACCCGGTCGGTAATGTTGGAATCACCCACTGCGACTGAGGTCCACAACTGCACCTCGACTCTCAAACGTAATATGGCTGCTGGTCCAGATGGTCTCGTGTCGGCATTTTTAACAGAAGGTAGCAGGGCTTCTGTAAATGTCCTGATTCAGTTATTTCAACTTGTGCGGTCGACATAGACCATTTCTGTATTCCGGGGTCACGAGACACTTGTTGTTATATCCAAGTAAGATATCAGGGGCCCTTGCGGAAACCACCGGGAAATCAGTTTGACCCCAGTCATTTCTGGAGTTCTGGCATCCATTGTACTTCTTCGACTAAATGCATTTCGAGAGGTGAACATTAAAGAAGAGCAGGCAAGGTTTCTCCATGAACGGGGATGTATAAATCACATTTCTACTGTTCCCTAAGTTTTGGGGCGGCGTAGTGTGTACTGTCGGCCAATAGTTGCCGTATTTTTCGACTATCAGAGTACATTCCATCCGGCGGGATCGATCTACTCTTCTACAATCGCTTAAACGCAGGGATGTACTGACCAAGTATGCGAACACGCGTCGGCGCTCTATGTCCATACTTCATTTCAGGTTATGGTTCACGGTGAGCTGTTTGACAGTCTTTAGCACCAGAAGCGGAGTACGTCAAGGCTGTCCGCTCTCGCCATTTTTTTTAATTTCGTCACAGACGAAGTGATGGAGGATTGTCTCCGGCACTTACAAGATGTCGATGTGGACCTCCCACCTGGTGAAAGACTGAATGATCCTGATTACGCTGACGAGGAGCTGTCGCTCTGTGATAACTTTGAAACAACACTGAACGCTATTTCGCGTCCTGCTAAGCAATTCGGAACGCGCTTTACAGCCTCAAAGTGCGAAGTGGTTTGACAAGATTGCTGTGATTAGATAGATTAACGTTAGGTAATGAAGCCAAGGTGGTTGTTGGTCGATCTGTATACCTGGGAAGCTGCATCAGCAACGTAGGAGGTGTAGGAAATGAAATAGAAGCACGCATCTCTAAGGCTAGGGCGGTGTTCGCTAATCTGCAGCATCTCTGGTGACAGAGAGGTATCTATCTGAAGCTCAAGGATCGAGTGTATCTGACAACAGTGAGTGCTGTATTACTTTACGGCAGAGAGACTTGGCCGCTCAGGGTAGAAGATGTGAACCGTCTCCAGGTATTCGAACACCAACGTCTGCGTTCAGTTGCTCGTATCGAGCGGCACCAGAGATTAAGCAACGAGAAGTCTAGGAAGTGGGTTTTTGGCATTAATTTTTAAACGAGTTCTTTTGTTCATTCCTTACATTTGCACAGATTTAGATGGTTAAGTCATGTGTTAAGGATGTCAGTTAATCGTCTGTCACACCGAGCACTCTTTGCCGACGCTGCGGCCGGCTGGCGCAAGGTGCGAGGTGGACAGATGATGCTCTACCTGGTGTTGACAAGTAACATTGTTCATGAAGGTGTTGGTCATTGTGGATGGGGCTGGTCTCCCGGGCTGGGGACCTCGCGACTCACAGAGTCGGTGGCTTGAGGCGTTAGGTAAGGTGACTAACCGAGCTCAATGACCTAAATTTTGTCGTTGTTTGCCCGAGTTTTCTGCGAGTTGAATGCACCTAATTACGTGGGGTAGTGAAATCCGTGAGGAATCTGTTTTGCTGATGACGCCTTACTTTCACTTACAGCTTAGCTGTTTATTTGCTAGGTATATGCACCTTGACATTGATTGTTCGAACGTAGACGTAGCTATTTTTTAGTGGTTAGTTACTTTCCCATCCTCTTTGTANATTGTTCGAACGTAGACGTAGCTATTTTTTAGTGGTTAGTTACTTTCCCATCCTCTTTGTAATTTCTCCTTCCTTCCTATACCGGGTTTGATCTCTTTTGATTTGTGGTTGTGTGACAGTTAAGCATAAATGAGAAACACTAATATATTGTTGTCTGTGGTGTGATGATGAAGATGACAACGATCAGACTTGTCAGCACGTCAGTCCCTAGTTAACTATGGTTGAGAGAAGAACGTTCGGCGGGGTAAGAGCTCAATGAAATTAGTTTATATATATATATATGCCAGTGTAGTCGTACCTGCTGTGAGAAATCAGTTCGATTTTCGAGAATTATTTCCTGACTGAACCGATCAATTCCCCCAGGTAACGTAGCCAGTCGCTTAGTTGAACCACGCTCCAAAATACATTTTAATCTGGTGTAATATATTCGGCTTGAAAATATAGCCTCTTTGTCTTATGGTGAAAAGTGAACACCACTCATTGTTGACCGCTTCTAACTTTTTAAACAAGCGCGCTTCGAACTAAGGCACTAGATGGCAGATTCCAGTTTGCTTCAGCTCACCACTGTTGAACACCCATGCTGCGACAATGATTTGACCTGTCGTTCACATTTTCACGTGGCAACGAGGCTGGCGATCACACCACTGGTTTCACCTGATGAACGTCTGAGTTGTCACACTTGAACACACAGTCACATTCGCTGATGATGTGCAGTTCGAGCGACCGTTCCTCAAGAAGGCCACCCGAGGTGGTTGAAATGTAGAGTATTACAACTTGCTCGTAACATTGTGTTATTCCCAATCTGTTTATCAATGACATGTTAAACACGACACCCAAACTGCTCGACATCATTGGTACTAAATTTGGTGCGGACATCTTACAACAGATAACTCTAACGTTTTCGGGACGCCAGAGTGTTTAGAACCTGAATCTGTTCAGTTCGTCTGAAGTCTTCTCAATGGCTGGCCGTCAACTTGGGCTGACAGACTTTGAAAGTCCACCCTAACATAAAGAAATGTCACAAGACAAACGACCCCTGAACACATGCCCCGCCAAGCGAAGTGCGACGGACTACTGATAGCTCCATTAATTATTCTGTAGAAACCAGAAGGAATCAGACCAAGCATTTTCTACATGAAAGCCCCTGCATTAGTATTCAAAATTGGTCATCTAAACCACAAGATAAGCGTGTACATGAGTCTTTTAAAACCATTTTGGAGACTCCGTTATCACGAAAATAATTACGTAAGAACGTATTGGCAATAAAAAATGTTAAGATCAAAAATTTTACCTCGAAAACCACCAACATAAAATGTCAATATTATTAATGTTCTTTTTTTCCTCTTGTTTTATGGAGGCATCAGTTAAATCAACCGACACCTACCACGTAATGTAAGGATTCTCAGCGAATTTGTCTGTTTTTTTCAAAGTCTGCTCATTTTCCTTCAAGTTGAACAACACGTATGTAAATAAATCACTCATCCTAAAAAGGGCGGACAAACAAAAATTGTTCTTGGTACTGGGTGATCCATTTTCTAAACCGGAGAAGATTAAAGTAGCGTTCCACGTTAAAAAGAAACTACCATCACACACATTCGCCTCCCACAGACGGCACTATACAGCAATATGTGCTAATTTAATCCGTCCGTTCAAGCTGTGCTGGTGGCGTTTTAGATGCCAGAAAATATACTCACTTTCTTCTGTGTGACGAACGACTTCAAACAAACCACCTACTAGGCCACGGAAATTTCCGACTAAGGCTGTGCTTCTAAATCCGGAACTTGTGGTATTCGTTTTAAACTATCGCCAGCTGACCACGCAGTTTTATGTGAAAATAAGCTGAACATGATGGGTACACTTTATTGGTGTAGAATATGTGTAATTTCCCAGGGTTTATCAAAAAAACATGCTTTCCAGCAGTTGATATCAAATCTGTTAACAGAAGCGCTGGTATACATCTTAGCTTAGGCAAAGTTCCTTCAGCAGCGTCACAAACCGTAGCCGATGGGCTAGAACTGTTCAACAGACATTTCACGTAATGAAATCATACAGACGAATAAAATTACGGTCAATGCGTTTAGATTGCAATGTGTGTACTGCCATAAGTTGTCTCATCCTATAGTTAGGTAGCATATTCCTAGGTGGACTAATCATAACTATTAATATCACAAACCCGACTGAAATCTAAATGTGTATTAGGAACGAATATATTTGGGAAAATCGCATTAACTTACAAACGAAAATTTTGGTGACCGCATAGGAAACAGAAATGAATGATGTGGATAACGGTTGACTCTAGCTGTCATGTCTGACAGCGGTCAGGTATCGACATTCAGCATAGTCATGTTGGATGTTGCTCAGTTTCCTCGGAATTCGGTCACACATATCAGTATCTCGGATTCAAGTCAAGTTGGTCAACATGAGGCGTTAAACACCTCAGAAGATGAATTCTCAGCTCCAGTGATTTTTTATCACACCTAAATATTGCGTCGTCGAATCGATATATCGGTATATTATGAAGATTGAACTTAACCCTAATCCAGGATAGCCGCACTCACACAGACCAAAAAATCCTTGCGATCAAATTTCGCTAATCCCAGACGTTAATACTGGATTGTGAACGAAGATGACTGTTCTTGAAAATATTAGTCAGTGCCACCACTGTTTCATCAGACGGGAGACAACAAGGAATTTGGGAGAATAAAATCAGTATACTTTGAATGTTTAGTCACACTAAACCTTCAAAAAGTAATCGCACCATTCACGTACCATCAAGCGAGTGTACCAGAAAGACACCCTCGTATGAGCTGAACTACGATCTGGAAGTCAATTCGGCTTCAGCACCATGAACGAATTTAAACGCAGTTTAGTGTGATCACTTCTTCACCAAGCAAGGAAACTGTGCACGACTGACCGCCTAACTTCTGAAAAGCATCCAAACTCTTGAGAGAGTGTTCTGCCTGTGAATGGAGAGCCGATCTAACTTTTTGAAATTCACTGCAAAGAACGAGTAGCTAACTCCCAACCACAGTCAGTGCCGAAAATGCAGGTTTCCATCAACCTTCCTTGCACAGGAGACCACAATATTATTGATGTAAGTCGAAAGTCGAAGTCTACCATTTATCGCACATATCTCACAGCGGTATTGTGTTTGTTGCTTTCTACCAGCAGGGAGAATCTCCACTACCCCAGTCGTTTCTTCTGGGAGAATTCTGACTCTCATACCATCTACCAGTTCACCTGCAATTGTAGTGACTCATATATTGGCAGAACAGAGTGAAACTTACGATATAGGAAGGCGGAGCACGTCCCGAAGCATCTAGTGCAGACAACAACACAACGCGTGTCAGCATACTAACATCTGAGTTGAAATCCGGCGTCTTCGATAGCGAAACCCCTACTAACACCAGATCATAGCAGAACCCATCAATTTGCTTATGTTCCCATTGCTCGGTCGCAACTGTAGGATGTTGGCGTCCTCCGAGGCGTTGTTAATAAAGTGTAAAGCACCGATCCATTGTTTTCAAGGGTTGCTGACGCAACCAACATCGTTACCGTGACAGTGACCACGATTCTATCCACGAGATGTTCGTTCATTTTGTTCTCTTGTCGCCATGCCGTAAACCTGTATAACGAGATGTTTCATGTAATCGACGGTGAGATTGAATATAATGTTCACATCTTGCAACGTCTATCTTCTTTCCGTCTTGATGAAGTGAATAAAGGAAACTCAGCGATTCAGAATTCAATGAGGGCGTCTACCGTTGAAATCAGCTCGATGTTCGAAACCTCTGATATACTGGACGAATTATGCAACAGCGATTCGCTCAATTTCAAGAAAACTGCATGAAGTAGTCTTCCTGTTACTGGAATACAACCTTAATTTCTTCTCCTAGAATATACCCTGCTTCATTGTGTACTCTAAGGTACCCAAACGTCACCTGGTAGATGTTAATTCCTTTAAAAATTGAGTATCGATCGGATGGCTTAGATCCTAGTCGTGCAATAAACAATGAATTCTCACCTATTTCAAAATTAACAAACTCGTGTGTAGTAAATCGTAGCTGCTTAACGAAACAGTTATTTTTAAAGGAAAGAAAAATCACCGCAGAAAAAGCACTGTAGATTCTGTTGTTTCCGGAACACATTAGCGGTGGGAGCAGTCGGTGCGACGGTGATAGTGAGCTGGCCGTTAGCAAAGCTGTACTTCTTCTGTGCGTCTATGCACTTCGGATGTTCAGTATCACTGGCAATGGGCATCAACAACGGTCTGGGCAAAAGTGCGTCACGACAAGTCACGTAACGATGCAGCATCGGCGATTGCAAGCTGATCGCCTTCGGTGGCAGACATTTGGCAGGCTGATTCAGTGTGGTCACCACAAATTTCGCCACCGTCATGGACACATTGAAGTCCACATTTTCACAGTGCATCCTCATCGGACCATCGAGAAGCATTTCCAGTTTGATGGAGTCCGTGAAGTTCCAAACCAAATGTCGATGTATGATGGAATAGACCAAGCGACATGTGACTGGATGCATGTGCTGTAGATAACGATTCATGACACCAGACAGACCGAGAATAAACAACTTGGCCTCGAGTGTTCCATAATGGGTGTTGTTCAATATGTAGGTGGACGGTGAAACTCTGATGTCCACGTGTTTAGAGGTATCTGAGTGGGATTTGGGGGCAGACAGTTCGCAATGGTCTTCATAAACCACACCTCATTTAATCCAAACTCCTAAGGCAAACGGATAGTCACACATGAAACGGGACCGAACATTCACTCACACAGTGTTCTACACATCAGAGAGGTCACCAACAAATCTTCCCATACTATGCATTGACGAACAGATGAGGATATATCCTGTGAAGTTAGAGAATCAAATGACCAAGCTGTTGTGTAGGTAGAACTTGCTTTCACTTAGTATCTGTCTCGGTTAGAACGTAATGTCCACATGCACGGTCACAGCCGAACCGGTTGAGTGCTTTAAGCGAGAACTCACTCAGCGCACCCACAAACCTTTCAAACCCACCTCCCGCCTACTCTAACTGAACAGAAATGCCAACCAGAATGGCGATTCATCGGGTTTCAATCGTTCATGCTGAAACTACCACACATCGGTTACTGTGACTCACTACAAACTCACTCCCCACATTTATTCACCAAAGCAGCGTAATGCAGAAAACACATAATCAAGTGTAATTGGTCACCATTACATACATACCTCTGAAACTATGAAACGCAATTTCGGTTTATTTGTTCGCTATTGCAATCCTTCTGGCAATCACCTGTGATTTGACTTGACCAGGAATCCCACCCCATGGACCACAGTCCATGGGTGAGGCATCCCTCACTTGTAAGTTATAATCACTTGCTCATGAATTGTCACACAACACTACAGCAATTTCGAAGTCCCTGCATACTCATTTCAGCGTGTACAACTAACCAGAGCGATTGAGAGATTGTGTGTGGACCCGACGAACTGTCCTTAATCGTTCTTATGAAGTGTGTTGAAATTCCGTGTCGTTACTTCCCTCACTAATTGAGCAATCATATTATTCGTGGCAAAACTTCGGGTTCTTTCAGTGCCCAACAAAAAACATCCAACTTCATGTCCATTGCTTGCAATATCAGCTCGCTCAAATAGAGTGTGGAGATTAAAAAAGGAACGATGTGATCTATAACGCTGAAACAAACGAAAAATTGGATTTATGCGGTATCCGCCACATTCCACTCTCAACGCTTTCACACACTCAGTTGGTCCACATTTTTGCGCATAACATCTTGCTGAAGTAAATCAGTACGTTCGAGACCGCACTAGATTGGTGGGCCAAACACCATGTTGCATCAACTGTATTCAGACCGTTGTCGGAAATCACTAACTCATAACTCCAGTTGATCACAACACTCATGAAACAATTTGATTCGACTACGTATACAAAATTAAACAAAATATTCCTCAAGATACGGTTCTAAATGCCTGTCAAAAAGCGAGTTTTGGGTGTCATACTGACAGATGGCCCCGTTCAACCTTGTTCAGTACTGGGATGTCATTTTTAAGGCATTCTCAGTTGCTGCTAATATCCACGCTATGACAGAATGTCATATCTAGTACAGCCGAAGTCGTCTGGAAACCGTCTGTTTATAGTGAATGTTTGGGCATAAAAGAGATGCTAACCGGAATAAGCCGGACTTTCGTTTGTCGAATGTTTTAAGTAGCGAAACTTTACCGTAGCTGCTAAAACAGCGGATATACTTGCTAGCGTCTACTTCTTAATGAAATTCAATTCGAATTTTGTGCTTCCCTAATACAGAGTCACACTAAACATAGTAAGCAAGATTGGTATTCCACAATTTTAAATCTTTGGTGGATTCACCTGTGCATACGTAGAAGTGGCCAACACTCTGAGTAAACTGTATGGCTGTGTACCTAATTGCGCATTATGAGGTTTTGAGCACACACAAAGGCACATTCTAGAAACTTTAAATCACCCAAAATTCAGGGTCACTGTCCAGAATAAAATTAGAGAACTCACTAGCTGGCAATTAATTTGCTCCAGACTTCATATTCCCTGCAGTCCTGATTCTCGTTACCAAGTCAGCGGATCAGATAAAAGTAGCCTTCGATCGTTTCTTGCAAGCCAGCAGTTTAGCCGAAGTCTGGAGGACGATCCCCATTGCTTCCATCTTCAAAAATGTACGCAGAGATCACTCAGAAAGCAGTCGGCCAACAGTGATGCTTCCGGTTGGTTACACACAAGTAGATGCTCACCAAATGAGCCTCTCTGGACCGAAATAGCAAACCTCAGACAAATTATGTCATAAACATGTAAACCGCATGTGTCTGTTGAGTGAATGCATCAGATAAAAGAGTGATCATTGATGTGATCGATCTTGATTCTTTTAAAGCTAGTGATGGATTCGATCGCTGTGCTACATCCTTGCTACCCCAATAAACGTCCACTCAGGTGGATTGAAAATTATCCTTGTGAACATAGACAAACAGTGAAAGGACGTTTATCAGAATCGTACCCTGTTAACAGTGGTATTTTGCAAGGAACCACCTTAAGAATGTTGTTGTGCATTCTTCTGTCCTCAAACCACCAAGCAAAATTAAATCATACACGTGCGTTTAATGGTTGACCGTGGTTCATCGTTGAACTGTCTTCGGATGGAATAGGTTTGTGATTGTGCGCTGAGCATCCAACATTCCGGCACTTAAAAACTGTAATCACAACAGAAGCCTGAAGTGTTATTTTACAAGCTGATGAGATATTTCAAACTGCCGATTGCCACCTTGTCTGACAGCTCAAATTCACACATAACTAACCTGTTCGGTTTGCGTTTCTCACGATAGGACCCAACCGAGTTCTCTAGGTTTATCAGGATAAGAAGCCCGCTTACATCAAGCATGCCACCTGACAGTTTGTACAGGAAGGTTGCGACAAGTATATTGGCGAACACTTGAGGCAGTCGTTTTCATGAAACACTACCACTCGGGTATATAATGCAGGTGATGGCGGGTTATAGCGAAGAAATTTACTGTTAGTGGAGTTGTAACTTGCCATCAGTGTTACATAGCTTTTTAATGGAAAAATGGGCTAGAGGTTTTAAGCACACGAAGTGACTGCATTGGGTTGAAACTCATTCTGTTTTAAACCAGGTAGAAATCGTTGCCAACATAACGAATATTGAAAAATGTTTGCGTGAGTTCTCATGGTTTGTTTTACACAAACTAACCGAATCGATCGACTTGCCAGTTATCAAATATACTTGTACAACCAACTAATTTCGTTGGGATCGTGGAAGTTCTCAATGTTCCAAGAGTCTAACATCTGGTAACTTGTCCGGATATACGATTCGCCAGTGGTGGTCAACGTAATTATCTGATACTACATCATGGAAAGTGTTTTCTGTCGAGTCGAGCAATTTCACACATAATATACGCGAATAGGGATATCTGAAAGAGGACTGTTTAGTTATGTTATTATACTGTCTGGAAGACAGGTTAAAAAACTCTGGTGCACAGATCAAACACATGGATTGTTATGTTCGTGCGCCGTGCGTCAGTGTTTCGGATAAGAATACAGACCAGAAAATGACGTACACAAAGTTACCTTGTGGGTGTGTCATTTTCCCGTTTATGCCACTATACATCAGCGTAACGTACTACACATCACACTTACAATTCGTCTGTCTGAACATCTCATTCGCGTTTCTCCGAACCCACTGCCATGGCTCGAAGTCCGCTGAAATCCAGGGGCAACATGTTATGTCTGCGATATCGTGATGCAGGTATACCATGGATGAAATAGTTCGATAGCTCAGCATAGTGTGATATCATGTGGCTACGTTGGCCTCTGATGTTGAATCGGCCAATCTAACAATTCATCTTGTACTGAACCTGCGGAACATCATGAGTTCTCCTGGCCTTAATGAAGTTTGATAGATTAACTATTCGTTCAGTGTGAGTCTGATTGTAGTAGTTCGCATGGCATTTGATTCGCGAAACTAATGTAGTTTCTCTTTAGTAGTTGTTTTCATTTATTCACCCAGTACATGCTGTTAGTTGTTTCACAGTATGTGTAAGGAAGGACATGTTCTGAGGGGCGAATTTTCAATTAAATCATTTGAACTGGAGGTCTTGTATGTAACGGGTCAACAAAGATTAAGTTTAACAATGTATCCATTGCAATAAGTTTGACAGAATGGTCGGAATGGGTCAATTCTGGCATTCACTGTGAACACATACGTTCATACAGTGAAGCATATTTGTGGAGGAAGACCACTAAGTCCATGAAATACACAAAGCCACTGCTGGTAACCAGTCGCCAATCCTCTTTGACCAAATCGACCTACGATAAGAGAATGACATAACAGGTCAACACAAACTGACTTCGGACACAAAGGAGAACTGATCAATATGACTGGTAGTACCTAGTTGTATCAAGTGATCACATATCTCGCACTCCCACAAAAGCTTTAGTCAGTCCTTTTCGAATAGATGCACAGTACTCGAGTTTCGCTCTTGTTATGGCTCATCAGCAGTAAATATCCTTGCTACGACCCACCGTGTTTTCATGAGACAGCCGTGTTGACCACTGCGCTACTGACCTCAAGTTAGGCACAACTGAATCATCCTATATGTGAGGAGATAGAGTAACAGTTCCATTAACACTAATCGATCACACCACGCCTAAGACTTCTATTCGGGCTGAAGTAACAGAAATCTCTTTACCCACCTAAACACTGATTGACTGTACTTTATATTGGCTGCATATTAGTTGAACACCACACAAATGATTATAGTAATATTGTAAAACCTAATAGCCGTATGTTGATTCCTCAGCTGCTACATCACATTACATTATATCGTCTGAGGAGCTTCGCGTATGTACTAGGTCAACGAATGCGTAAAACGGAGGGGCTGTTACGCAGCAGTGTTAGGGTACACATACTAGCGTGCCTCCGTCAAACATCCATTGGCCCAACAAACACTCAACGTGGTCAAACTATCGTGGAGCAGCAGAAAATTCTGACATCATAAATCGCGTGACGTCAATTACAACACTCAAGCATTTTAAGTTGAAACAAAAATTCCAACCAAGCTAAACAACAACAGATTCGCGGTTTTATCTGATGACAGATATTATAGTCACTGACAAGTAGAAACGGCCCATCTGCAAATGGATAGTTATATTCATCTTTGTAAGTTCAACCGGGTTCGCCGATTGCAATTTGCGTGCATGCTTACCCAAATGAGTAATCTCATAAAATTCTTCATTTTGCTTCGCAGTGCACTCTAAACTATGCCACATGTGTGCATTCACATTAGTAACCAAAAAACATGTAGAGACTTCTACACCTCAACCTCCATGCGTCAGCACGCACAACCGTCATTCTGTTACAGATGGTACACATTGTCCATAAACTTCGGTAACGTGTATGCTGAGGCACCCGACATACAACCCCGCAGTGTCCATTCCTGGTCCACTTTCTGTGCCAGCGTCGTTGACCTGTGTCAGTTAATCTGTTCATGAAAAGNCAATTCACACTAGACATTGTTGTGGATTAAAACACGAAAATTAACCGCTGATGGCATGTTCAGATTACAGTTCAGCGTATACCTACCCACCAACAGTTGATCGAAATTGGATCAATCCACTGAGTCGGATGAACGTCAATACTCGAGATAAGCGCCGATTGCTAGTTGACTTTTAAATATGGCAAAATTTGAGAAGCAGCGAAAACTTCACAATAACATCACTGCACCATATTGTGTGCATTTCTGGTTCTACTGAGTCAAAGAACTGCAGTGAACCACATATCCACAACTCTTATTCAGATCAAACTGACTCTCAACAATAGTAACACTGTTGGATTCCACCGCAAACTGTTTTGGATATTCTGGCTGGGCAGTCAATTTCCCGGTCAATTTCATGCATTCCGTATGCCACCGCGGGTCAGACAGACAACTAACCCCAGATGTGAAGTTTCTGAACTATCAACGTGGCCTCGAAGCGGTGCTTCTGCCATTGGTTCTATTCCAGCCGAAACACAGCTTTTTCGCGATTGAGTTTCATCCAACTTCTCAAATCTGCCAGATGGCCAACAGATTCTCAGCTGTTTTACAGAAGTTAGCAGATCCCGGATCAGTCAGATGCTACTACTCTCTCGATGAGATTCAGTTTGCCTAGGTTATTTTCTGTCAATGAAAAGACGAATCACAGTAAGGTGATACGAACTAGTCGCATGCATCTCGGGGGGATTAACAAGGATTAAAATCACCTACTCTTGGATGTTTTTATTCTCAAGCTCCTACATCACTTTCTATTGTATGCACATACTTACTCTGAAAGTATATCCATGTCTCAAATTTACCCTCACATTGAATCCAAACTCGCTTGGGGTTGGTTCCGTCCATATCAACCACATACAATACCCCAAGCACAAAACCAACCAGAGACGATTTACTGGAGCAACGTGTTGGCTGGCAAACGGTCCGCAGACTGCCACGCATCTTTCTGAGCCAGTCGGTTGCCAACGGATGACGTCTACAACACACGTGGTGATCTTGCCAGTAACCAGTATAGTAAATCATCTTTGGAGCTCCCGCACAATCAAGATG
>QNGE01003249.1:0-89290 GCA_008508345.1 Paragonimus westermani | reverse complement strand
AGCTAAGCTCAGCAATATCAAAATAACGCAAAAAACCTTGACAAAATCAGCACTCTGCTTTCGTGTGAACTCTCATCTTAAAGCTCTCACGCTGTGGGCGCAAATCGAATTAAATTAAGTAATTCGTTTTACAACGGTGATGTACGGATATTTGCAAAACAAAATAATTAAAGTCACAAAGCCAACAAAAGTATGCATGTTTGTTCACTTTTGTGTTCGGTGCCGTTGCGTAATTTGGTGGAATACGTCAGTTATCTGTGCACCAACATTCAACGGCCATCATTTCACTTCTTGCCATGCATTTTCTTTCAGACAACGGTGTGACGCACGTGGTACAAATCCCACGTTCAACTTTCTTTGGTTCTTCATTTGATGTCTCACGTGGGCGTTCTGTTTGAGGAAGGATAGTGAAGTGTGGGTTTGGTAAGAACCCCGGGGACTTGCTCCCCAGAACCTGCGAGTCTAGGAATTTTCGCTAAAAAGCAGACCGATCGAGTAGCAGCCAGTGCAGCATGAACAAGACCACCTAGGGGATGTTTGATATTTTCAGCCCCAGGATTGTTCGACGTAGTCCTCTTGTAGATGCTTCGTAAACTAGTAAATTCTCTGACCTGCCTACCGCGTGATGTTTAAAATAGTTTTCAAAGAGATTCATTTTGCACTCGAAATATTTAGAGGGCTCACATGATGTTTGCCGTCCAGTTGTATGTTCGCAGGTTGTGTGACGACGCGGTGCAAATAGAGAAACACATATGCCTCCGGTTTGGTCGCTCACAGACGGTCGGTCTGTAGCCTCATTAACCAATTTTTCCTGTCGATTTCGTTTATAGCGCTACAAGAGACCGGTTTTACGCTCCGTTAAATAAATATTCGATCTTCATTTTCAACATGTTTTTATACACAATCTGATTAACTCGTACCTGGGTAAACAGAATTAGTGCGTCTTGCGATGAAAATACCGACTTTCCTTCTTTGTAGAGATAATGTGTTTGGTGGACCTCCAGGTCAATGCGACACCCTCACAATGAAGCCCGCTTGTCCAGGGTGTCTCCCTCTAACAAGAGTGACGGTACCACTAAGAGCGGCGTCACACCTAACCACATTTATCGTGACCACAAATGCACACGCAGTATAACCACAAGGCAGCTTGATTGTTCAAGGCCCCTCCGAGTTGCATTCGCATGGGTTAGTTATGTAATGGCCGAGGAACGGCTTGCCAAGTAATAGGGCACAAAACACTGGCGGTACTCATCAAATTTGAAAATCCGGCCGATGTAAGTGCCGGCTGTGGTGACCAAATCAATCAAGTGATATCACCAAAACACGGTCACACCAAGAAAGAACTCTGACGGCGATTGACGAGTGCAAGAGACATGTGTGCAAAAAAGGGAACACGTAACGATAAAACTGGAACGACCCACTGGTAGGTCGACGTCAGCTGAGTTGAATACGTCACCATACAAGTGTGGGACAGCGCCAGAGAATAGGTTCGGTCGACAACTGGCAGGTAATTCCACACGTGGTCTGGGGCGTCGAACTTTACACGTCGGTGGATTAGCGGACGCGCGGAACAAAAATATTTCACCATGCAGTAATTCCAACAACCAAAAAGTCCCAAGGATGAAAAAAACGACGATGCGCGGAAACCCCAATTTTTTCTCGTTGCCAATCGGCTTCAAAAATTGGTAGTACTGCTTTCAAACAGGTGTGCAGATGAAATTAACAGAACGGTATGTAATAAACATGCAAAACAAAGTACAAATTATTCATGAACTTTGAACACTACACAGTCATTCTATGAGGTAAGTCAGGAACTACAAATTGCATATACTGAAATCGTTCCTGATGTCACAGAACACTTTCTGTTACTTAATGCATTGTGTTTTGGGAAGTTTATTTCAAATGTCGTCCACTTGTTTTAATCTGTTGTAATTCCTGGGTGGCCATATTGCCGAGCGCTTCCGTGTCACTTCCTCCGTTGGCTACCGCGGTTGGGGTTCTCGCTTCTGAGATGCAGAGGGTGAGCTTTTGATATTGGTGAATTTTCTCCTGTCATGTGTACGGCAATTTCTAATAATCAGTGTTAATTGTGGAATTCTTATTCACAATTCCTCTCAGTTAATGGGATTTTGCCATACGGGTTGCTGGTTTTCTTTGAAGCTGCGCAGTAGACTCCCTTAAAGTGAAAATTATGCAACGGTCTGACGAGCCTTATTCATTTTGCGGTCGCAGATGTCTGGGCATTGGGAACGCACATTTTTCGACGGTTGTGTACTGTCTTCTTTCAACAGTAACCGTACTCGACTGATTGTGTTGGTTTTCAGATAACATCAGTCCGTTTGAGACGTGTTTGGACTCTAGGAACTTGATAGACTGAGACTTGGCGCCCGCCCAAATGTAGACCATGCTCGGACGGTGGCTTGTTAGTTCCACTACAGTATTGGTGCTATGTATAGGGGTGCTTTTCCACTGATTTACCGTGATGGCTTTTTGCTCTTCTCCCGATCACCCAGGAGGTGTTGATTCCTATAAAGCTCGTTATAGGGTGCCAATCTTGTTTTGCAACATTCTGTTTGTTATAACTGCTATTTTCTCTTGTTCGATGACAATACCCGTTTGCGCACCACTGAATCAGTACATGTGAAATTGTGGAACCCTTTTGCAAATCCCCACGTTCTGTTTTCCCAGTTGAGGGTTATGTTCCGATTCGTATCCCCACACTGAAGTCGGTAATAGTTCTAGTTCGTATGAAGTAAATGGCCCCTGCTGACCTACTTGGTGGTCGGCTGCTGAAATAGATCACTGAACTGGCGTGCTTTTTTTGCGGTCGAGTTGATTTTTGAGGTGTTTGATCCCTGACAAACTGTACTGCGGTGCTGGGTTCAAGGTAGCTCACTGTCGTGAGTGTGGGTCAAAAGAGTGGACAAATTGATATGCCCGGTCTGTTATTCCGGTAGTCATGCTACAACGGACAGTCTTCCTCATTGAGTGTCCACTTCTGAGTTCTTATTATGCAGTTTGACGGGCACATCCGCCACTTTGTTCGTCAGTGCAACAGGGTATGGGTCTTTCATGAGGGATTCCGTCTGTTTAATACTCCGAGCTCTGCTGAACGTGTTGTATTGGTAATCAGCCATCTGCAAGTTGGCCTGCAGCCGATCACAGCCCTGATTTTGGGCAATTGGTCCTCAGTCTCGATCTGTCATTCATCGAGTTGTCCTGCATATTCTTGACTTGATTTGGCTCGATATAGACTAGGTTTATGGCAATACCAGTGAAATCTCCCCGAGACATCTCCAACTGACATGGTGGTGGTGGATATTAGAACCCTAAAGTGAGAAGCTCACTGTTTCACAGGTCGTCACCACTAGTTGGAGGGTCGGAGTGCTTCAAAGGGCAGTTCGACTGAATCAGACCCTAAGTGGTTCAATGTGTTTGGTTTACTATTCTTAACTTAGCAACCGGGAGGTGATGTTTCTCCGGAGCATAATCTCGAACGTGTTAGGCCTGGTGTTGGGCTTTTCTCGAGCTCTTTCCATAGATGGTGTTCGTTTCATGTGATAAGATTCGTGGCCCCTCTTACACGTGTCTCCTAATGTCATATACATACAGAGCTAACGAGCTGACTCAGCTTCATTTCGAAAAGAATAAACAGACTTTCTCAGCAAATGTGGCTGGTTACCCGTCCCGATTCCCCGAACTCTTCACACAAGGGCCATCGGATTCAGTCTTAGAGTCCCTTTGTTCTCAACGCTGACTGCTCATTTTTGACCAACTGTCGGTTCGCGTCTGTTTGGAATGTCAAACCTTTTGCTCCGGTTGTTTGCTGGGTCACACTCGTATGTCCCAAGACTTTCGAAGTTAACTGGCCAAACACTGGCTTTAGTTTATCTGCGGTACCGGTCTGTGAATCTGAGGTGCTAAGCTCCATTACAAATTGGGTCAGACCCTGTCACTGGTGGGCCGCTTAAAGAAATTAGTCGATTTAAGCTGCGTTCACATCCGTTTTCAACAATGCCATTGACAAGGGGTTCGTGAGTGTTACGAAAGCACCTAGCGTCTGCCATTCGGGACGTAAGATTTTGATATCGATCAAAGGTGGCAGTTACAAATTGTATGCACAGCAGGTCGTCCTACGAGTCAAGGATCTGGCCACATCGCACGTAACATGGGATTTCTACGTTCGCTCGCCGTCGTCTGGTGTTCACTTAAACTGACTGATCCACGCGGTAATCCGTTGATGCTTATCTTGACTGCTTTCAAGCTCACAACAGATGGCCGCGGTATTGAACATGCACTGAATAAATTGTGCTCCGTATACTGCTAAAGCGCCCGCTGCGTCGCGCATGATTCACGAGCTACAAAACCTTTGGGTGCAGTGGTGTGGCAGTGTTGCAATCTGCCGGGGTCATATCCCTAGGTTTGTTCAGTTTTCGTAATCTTCCAGTTTTGTTTGCTCACTTCCTACGTTTTTGTATCTTGAGATACACCAAACTGTCAGGATCGGCGGCGGATCCTATGAGGGTGTTCATCGGTACCGTTCAACACTGAAGGCGTATGCATCCGCCGGATTGCCCATTCATACAATCCCAGGCTTAGTCAACCATCTCTTGCATTAGTCAACCGTGTCCAAGAGGATGTATCTTTTGAAGGTAGATGCTGCTCGGCTGTTAGTGCATTCATCTTTTAGACACTTACAAAACCGGACACATTTTTTATTCTAGGGAGCAGTTGTATGCAGTGCTGCGACTGCTTTCATTGCGTTACATTATGATAGTGTGCACTCTGGAGGCAACATCAATTGCAGATAATAGCGCTTCATTGGAAGACATCCGGAAGTAGACGTGTTTGCGCGATCCAAACGAGTTCACTCGTTTGACTACTTGCCAGACAATTTTCCGGGGTTTTCAGCTAATCCATGCCAAAGGTTCTTCGCTGATGTCGCAGCTGGCTGACGTCAAATTCAAGGTGAACGGGTTTGTTTGGCTTGGTGAACCGGGGTTAGTCGTCTCGCGTGTGCGACTGATAACATCCAGAGATCGATTATAATCATCTGACATCGCCACCTGCAAAGTACCGGCATGATGAGATGACCAATTAATGCTGTTAAAGGCGAATGCAGTTTTGTTCCCAAATTCAGGTGTGGTGTTAGGAAACCTCTATGATAGGTGTTTCAGTGTGAGTGTACACAACTCTGCATAGTAGCTGCTAACTGGGTCGCTTAAAATTCTTCCAGAGTGTGAGCAGTATAGTCTCTGCACCGGTGGTGGACAACACACCAGCAAGAAGCATGCTCTGCTGTGTAATCATCACGACAGTTTGTGCCGTGCTTTTTTGTGAATATGCGGTATCCAAATTTATCAACATTTACTCGACTACAGCTTCCATGAATAATCGATTCAAGTTGAAAACACGCTTATCCTCTAAGGTAGCCTCCACGTGGTCCTTACGCCAGCAACTTTTCTGAAGAAAGTTATGGGTGACTGACTTTGCACACAGTCCGCGCACTATATGTAAGATTTTCCAATTGATTGAAAACATTTGTAGGGAAAGTTGTCCATTTGCCGCTCAGCTGTTTTTTTTGCAAGGTGTCCCGTCTGCACCATTCTATCTAGTTTTGATCTGGAATGAGTGTTATGGAATGAGCTCCTGTATTCACTTAATCTCGGCGGGGGTTTGTTTCAGGAAAACTGACACGAAGCGTACGAGCAACATGGTCCTGCTGTCTTTTCTGCCAAGCACGTATTCACTATGGTAAACAAGTCTGGCATTGCGTGCAAAATCTTTTGCACCTACAGTGGGGAGCGCCGCTCAAAGACGAAATGGTTTACCAAGGTGGACAGTCAACTCAAAATTAGACGGCTTTCATGTTGACTTTGATGTCAGCGGAACTAACGGGCATGCGCCCTTGTCGTCAGAATCCAAAGGAGTGTAACTTTTGTGTTCCGCTTTTGCATCCGAAGATCGAAAAGCTTACCAGTTCGTTACGAAAATTGATGTACATGTGATGGACCGCCGTCTCCAGGAGTTAGCCCTCATCAGTTCAAGTGGACTCTCGATCAGCGACAGCTTGTCAGCATGATCCTGAGGTCAAATGAGGCGCCGTTTGAATGGTGCCAGGTTAGGGATGCCCCACCCTCCCCTCGAAACGGTTGACTGACTACCGGTCGTAGTCACCTTGGCTTTTCTCGCTTGAGACTAAAAACTGGTGAACATGTTTTAGGTAATTCATCTTCAGGCTGATACAACTATATAAGGAGTTGGCAGAGTTAGATCGAGATATCGATCAGACCTATTGCAGAGAATCTAGGTCACTGGTCCAGTCAGTTGGTGGTGGCTTGATTGGTCGGTTACGTCATGCTTTCCCATTGGTTTGATCTCGCAGATTGGCCATCTGTCCGACGGATTTGTGGTCGTGGTAGGTGGCCATTGATCTAGTTTCTCTGTAATAATTCTGATCGATATCTCGATCTAGCCCTGCTAACTCGTTATATAGTTGTACCGGCCTGAAAATGAATTATCGGAAGCATGTTTACCTATATGTCTTCATTCTCCTTATCGTAATGGGCATATTTGGAACGTTGAGATCTCGTTTAGTAGTGGGCAGCTTGTCATTACGCAGCTGACATGTGACCTATCACGTAGTATACTAGCAAGTAGAATGAGGTGAGTTGAAAACTCAAAGTAACTTTCACGTGGTCGGATACCAAAGTATCCAAGACTCGCTAGGGCGTTTGATAAGCTGACTACATCCGGGGTGGCCAGTTAACTACGTAAGCCGAGACAGGATGTGCGCTCTCCCGGTCTGTTGTCAGCCATCTTGTCACCGTTTCAGCACTTTGTGATGCGATCGGTGATCAGAGCTTGAGGGCCAAGTTGGCGTCTATCAACCTATGTAACTTGTGGAGGCGACCAGTGTATTTACCATTTGTGTATTCGGTTATGCTACGTAGTTGTAAACCCTGAACATGCGACTATCCATTTTTAACGGTCACTGATTGCGCCTGGTCGGCCATACATGGTATAGTTACCTTGTGGTCGACAAGACCATGTCACCGAACATTCATCGGTAGCAACTCTACCTACCGCGGTTTCTCCAAACCGATACTTGCTACACGTACTTTTCCGGGATCAGATATCGATTATCGGGCTATGTTTGGAAACGGCTAACGTTGAGGTTTACCCCCCGTCGATTTGATGTTTGGAGACGTAAGGATACGAAATACTGGGTTAGCATCATCGGTCAATATGCGGAGTTCGCGCGGGTTAAGGAACGTTAGGATCAAATATTGCGATTTCTAAACGCCAACAGTTTGCCAGTTATGCAATGATGTGTAAAAGATTTTCGACTTCATGTGCCGATTGTGACTGTCGTCTTCCAATCCGTGTTGCAAAAATTTACCCCGAAGAATGAGGCACAGAAACGGTTAACTCCTTCGCCAACGTGCTCCTGAAATTAAAAAGTCGTGACGGACATCCCAATAATTAATTTCTCCTCATGGACGAGCGTGTCTTTTGTGTCAACGATAACCGCCGTTGGCGGCCTAAGGAAGTTTCTAACGACAGCTGTCGTCCACGTCCAGTGCTATAAGCAAAACCAGGAGAAAATGCGACGGGAAAATAGCCGAAAGCAAAAGACTTGGAATTGATGCATGTGTTCTTAAGCCACCGCAAAGCACTGGAAGCAAAGGAGCTAATCAACCTCGTGATATGTGCGCATATGTACATAACTCTATGACGTCTATTTGAAGGTGGTCTATTTTGGGGTCGTTCGGCGTTCCCGCTGTTTTTTTTGCAGGCCCTGGTGCTTCACATGTCCCGCTCAAATGGTGTCAAGCTCGGAGCACCTCCAGTAACGTGCCGAGTCCCTGTAGACAAGAACCAATCATCATGACCTGTCGATGTGTTACTAACGCTGATGTTGAAACAGGCAACAATGGTTAACTCCACTGCTCTGCAAATCTCACCTTGCTGACACGTAAAAACGGCCTTATGAGGTGTAAGCCTGGAAAACCCACGTATTTCCAGATCGCATGATGGTGGGCGTTTTTGGCTTTTCACCTTGCAAACGTTTACGCAAACAACTGTAGTAGTCGCGCTTTGACTTGATATTGTTCAGCTTGACTGGGACCGCCGAGTGGAATCTGACTTACCATAGTAGTAAACCCCGTCCCATAATGTTTGTTGGATCTCAGTTGTACTCTATGGCCTACGATGTACTGACATTACTAGGCATCATCGAAGTCTGGGTACTCAACTTTGATAATCCATTTCAGCAATATCTGATTACGTCCTCATCATCAGACAACACGGGTGTTCAACTGCCACAGAATCGGGAGAGGAAAAAAAGACAAAGGCCTTTATACCAAAAATAGCTGTTTGTATTCAAATATTCAGCATCATGGCATCTACGCCTCACAAACAAGCCGAGTTATAAGCGGAAGTGATGCATCACCAGCAAGACAGCTTCCTCGTGGCTTTCACTGTCACACGTCATTAAGTGCACTCATTTCACAGACAGCTCGGCCCAATAACATTTACGCTGCTGAACTCGAACAGCCGTCGACCCTGGAAGTCTCCAGTACGATGGCGATCCCTTGATGAGTTACTTTCTCTGTCATCTGTCACTCTTGCACTTCACGCAAGTTGGCTTCAATGACAACAGTACGATGGCGATCCCTTGATGAGTTACTTTCTCTGTCATCTGTCACTCTTGCACTTCACGCCAGTTGGCTTCACTGTCAACAGTGCTGGATGAGATAGACGACTAGCTGTTATCCTTGAATATAACTTGTAAGTCTGGAAAAATAAGGGTGGCGATAAATTTTCTTCACCACGTTTTAGGCTTTCTCAATATCAGTTTGATGTGCCTCAAGGGGCCAGTGAAGTTACGTAGCTAGTGTGCACATGGGCACTTCGACAAACAGGGATCGGTTAGCTGGTTAAAAAAATGGAAAATCACGAATCCGCCCCGTTTATTGTGTAGAATTCGGCTTGCCAGCTCGTGCCTGGTTTCTAGGCTGGCAGCCCCTCGGCGACGTGTGTTGAGTACCGAGCGCGCAGCTGTGTCCTCGTGCGATATGCAAGAAGGGCAAAAAACGCTCTTGGCCAACTGGTCCATTGTCGGTCGATAAGCGTCCGGCTGACGGTGTAAACTTCGATAACCATCCGAAGGGCAAGTCCGGCGAAATCTCGTTTTAGATAATCATCCAGGTAACATCCCTGAGGCAACCGTGACAAATGAAAGCATGATCGGAACACCTTGAGTAATTGGGTAACCATGGTCTTCAACCCTTGGGCAGCTGGCGAACCATCTCAAGTCCACTCTGGCGTAGGCGACAATGTGAATCGGTTGAGACAGCGCGCGTCATGTGGATAGCGTGAAGATCTATTGGCTGCTGTTCCAACGAATCAGTTTGTCGACGGACTAGCCACGGTCAGCCGCGAGTTTGCGTTGTGATTANTTTGTCCGAGTTGTCTGTGAAGTGAGTGCATTTAATGACGCGCGGCAGTGAAAGCTGTGACGGAGCTGTCTTGCTGATGACGCCTTACTCTCATTTGCAGCTCGGTTGTTTGTTTGCAAGGTGTAGGCACCTTGATGTTGAATGTCTGAATATAGACGTAGTTGCTGTTTTCAGCAGTTTTTTGCTTCTCTCATCCTATTATATAGGGTTTGCTTTTTCTTCATGGTTGTGTTGTAGTAAGGCGTTAGTGGGAACCATTTATGTTTTGCTGCCTATGATGATGATTGTTGAGTTCACGTTGCAAAAAATCAAAAACCAACCAAAAAGCGCCTTTCCACCGCTGTGACGTGTCGATCGGTGACAGCCGAATGACGGAGTTGATGCATTGGCAAAACAGGGTTGTGCTGAACATTCCAAGCGATTAATCCAATAGCCGTCATCCGGAGTGGTGGTGGTGCGGAAACGAACGACCATTGCATTAATACATCTAACAGGTGTCACCGGCGACTGCTTCCTTGAGGAAAAATACAGTCGTTGCCCGTACTGTAAGACCACATGTTCCCGTAGTCCACCATAAACTGTTTGCCGCCAACTACACGAATGTTGGTATTGTTCGATCAAGTTGTCTGTGAAGTGAGTGCACTCAGTGACGTGGGGCAATGAAAGCCATAGTCCTGCTGATGGCGCCTTACGTCCACTTACAGCTCGGTCGTTTGCAAGGTGTAAGCGCCCCGATGCTGAGTGTTTGAATACAGACGTGGCCATTCCTAGTAGTTAAACCCCCTTTTTTCCTCTTTCTATGCGGGACTTGATTTTTCCCCAGTTGTGTGGCAATTTAGCATCAGTGAGAACTATCGATGTATTGCGGCCTATGGTGATGATGCCACCAGCCGTAAGCGAGCACCACGCTGAGCAAGCGGATAAGTTTGCGGAGTATTGATGCCCTTAAATCCACGTTAGAGCAAGCCGCTTGACAGTGTTCAAGAAAAAGCATAACTCAGCGAGCAGATTGAAACGGGCTGAGCGACGCCGATACACACCGTCATGGTCCAAGACGAAGTTAATTTTCGGAAAGCAGCATACAGAAGACAGACTCGGACGTTGACCAGTGTATGGCGCGCACAGTGTCTCATCGTCAAGGCAAGCACCCACCGGAACTAACCAACATGGTATCATAAACAGCAGGCACGGGCGTTTGCCGGCCTTGAACAAATGTTTTGCGCACAACATAAGTCGATATACTTCGAATGGAGTGATCCGAGGCGCTTGTGATCGGCAAGCTAAGAGCATTTTTGGCAGAATAATCAAGATCGCTACGATTATCGCACAACATTAACAGGGATGTTCGTGCTTGAGAATATGTGATGCAGCGCCAATGCTGAGGTTACTGGAGTCCGACTGCAAAACCCTAATCTGTGCATCCAGATGTGTTTTGTTCCAGCAGGAAGTTACCATGGTGTGGCATCGTTGGAACAATTTACACGGTACTCCAGATGATACTAGATTCACAGTGTATTAAGTTCCATAAAATCCAGACTCGACGACCAATTCCATATTGTGTTGTATTTGGCTCGGAGATGACACATCGGAAGTGAGCTTGCTCGCCACGTCTTGGTTTTTGATGAGGCTGTAAGTAGCCAGAAGCACTGACTAGTTTGAACCATTGGGGATTACTTTTCAGAAAATACCAACGAAAAGATGAAAATGAGTGACGGTCTTCTGTCTAATCACAACGCAAACTCGCGGCTGACCGTGGCTAGTCCGTCGACAAACTGATTCGTTGGAACAGCAGCCAATAGATCTTCACGCTATCCACATGACGCGCGCTGTCTCAACCGATTCACATTGTCGCCTACGCCAGAGTGGACTTGAGATGGTTCGCCAGCTGCCCAAGGGTTGAAGACCATGGTTACCCAATTACTCAAGGTGTTCCGATCATGCTTTCATTTGTCACGGTTGCCTCAGGGATGTTACCTGGATGATTATCTAAAACGAGATTTCGCCGGACTTGCCCTTCGGATGGTTATCGAAGTTTACACCGTCAGCCGGACGCTTATCGACCGACAATGGACCAGTTGGCCAAGAGCGTTTTTTGCCCTTCTTGCATATCGCACGAGGACACAGCTGCGCGCTCGGTACTCAACACACGTCGCCGAGGGGCTGCCAGCCTAGAAACCAGGCACGAGCTGGCAAGCCGAATTCTACACAATAAACGGGGCGGATTCGTGATTTTCCATTTTTTTAACCAGCTAACCGATCCCTGTTTGTCGAAGTGCCCATGTGCACACTAGCTACGTAACTTCACTGGCCCCTTGAGGCACATCAAACTGATATTGAGAAAGCCTAAAACGTGGTGAAGAAAATTTATCGCCACCCTTATTTTTCCAGACTTACAAGTTATATTCAAGGATAACAGCTAGTCGTCTATCTCATCCAGCACTGTTGACAGTGAAGCCAACTGGCGTGAAGTGCAAGAGTGACAGATGACAGAGAAAGTAACTCATCAAGGGATCGCCATCGTACTGTTGTCATTGAAGCCAACTTGCGTGAAGTGCAAGAGTGACAGATGACAGAGAAAGTAACTCATCAAGGGATCGCCATCGTACTGGAGACTTCCAGGGTCGACGGCTGTTCGAGTTCAGCAGCGTAAATGTTATTGGGCCGAGCTGTCTGTGAAATGAGTGCACTTAATGACGTGTGACAGTGAAAGCCACGAGGAAGCTGTCTTGCTGGTGATGCATCACTTCCGCTTATAACTCGGCTTGTTTGTGAGGCGTAGATGCCATGATGCTGAATATTTGAATACAAACAGCTATTTTTGGTATAAAGGCCTTTGTCTTTTTTTCCTCTCCCGATTCTGTGGCAGTTGAACACCCGTGTTGTCTGATGATGAGGACGTAATCAGATATTGCTGAAATGGATTATCAAAGTTGAGTACCCAGACTTCGATGATGCCTAGTAATGTCAGTACATCGTAGGCCATAGAGTACAACTGAGATCCAACAAACATTATGGGACGGGGTTTACTACTATGGTAAGTCAGATTCCACTCGGCGGTCCCAGTCAAGCTGAACAATATCAAGTCAAAGCGCGACTACTACAGTTGTTTGCGTAAACGTTTGCAAGGTGAAAAGCCAAAAACGCCCACCATCATGCGATCTGGAAATACGTGGGTTTTCCAGGCTTACACCTCATAAGGCCGTTTTTACGTGTCAGCAAGGTGAGATTTGCAGAGCAGTGGAGTTAACCATTGTTGCCTGTTTCAACATCAGCGTTAGTAACACATCGACAGGTCATGATGATTGGTTCTTGTCTACAGGGACTCGGCACGTTACTGGAGGTGCTCCGAGCTTGACACCATTTGAGCGGGACATGTGAAGCACCAGGGCCTGCAAAAAAAACAGCGGGAACGCCGAACGACCCCAAAATAGACCACCTTCAAATAGACGTCATAGAGTTATGTACATATGCGCACATATCACGAGGTTGATTAGCTCCTTTGCTTCCAGTGCTTTGCGGTGGCTTAAGAACACATGCATCAATTCCAAGTCTTTTGCTTTCGGCTATTTTCCCGTCGCATTTTCTCCTGGTTTTGCTTATAGCACTGGACGTGGACGACAGCTGTCGTTAGAAATTTGGTGACAAAAACCACAAGCTACTTGGTAGGCAAACTTCCTTAGGCCGCCAACGGCGGTCATCGTTGACACAAGAGACGCGTTTGCAGGAGTATGCCGTTACTGCTGCATTTTGTCGCAACCCCAGCCGTTTTTGTGCTATCTCGACTCCACTGGTTTATTGCAGTTCATGCGAAAAACTTATAGTGCACTTCGTCGGTAAAGATTGTCAGGTACATTTGAGGAGTGTTGAAGTACAGACCACTGTTGTGTTGTTGTGGACTACCGGGTATGCGTTCGACCCTCGTTCGCTAACAGTTTGAAAGGCCTTTCCTGAAGAGCAGTCAGAATGTAGTCCCAACAGGCATCGGACTAAAGGAACGCTGTGGGATTGGTAAACAAATCGTATATTTCCAGCAATGTTTGGAAATACGATACGTGTTTAGGTCTAGCCTAATCTGGGATCAACGGTAGCAACGAAGAGAAGCGTCAGGTGGGCCCCAGCCTATTCGGTCACACTGTTTGTCATGATTCGTTGTGAGATAGGTTCAACGCGTAGCTCTTGCTATTTGTTTTTGGATGCTTATTCTTTCAGGGAAACCTTTTTGTGTATTTCCGTTTTACATTCCTAACCGCAGGTGCGTTAGTGTTGCGACTTATTGTCTCTTTTACCGTGGATACACCAACCTGATCAACACATTTCTCGGGTAGTTTTTGCTTTGATTTTGCCATGCGCGGTCAGTCCTCGCCTTACGCGTTTTGATCGCGAAGCGATTTACCATGAAATTTCGAACGCCACTGGTTTGATCCTGGTCGGTCTCGCGTATTGTCGCGTGCGTCAAATCCGATTGTGGATCTAATCACTCATCGTTTACAGTTCGTTATTAACGCTGGATCCATCCTTTCCACTGTGCTTTGGGTCTCGTTTTTGCTGCTGTCCAAGTAACTCTCAACACGTCGCTTCGCTGCGTCGTGTTTCTGAAAGTTTCGTAAACATGACCCACTTCCTGTTGACTAGTTTCTCTCTCTAGTCCCCACTCTGATATTTTTAGTAACCATTTCTACGATCTCGGTGAATCTGCTGAACCAAAATAAACTTGGCTTTTGCCTTCCGATAAAATGTACCACCGTATTGGAACATGGTCATTTGTGTACCTGTGTGGCATGTTTCTCTCTGGTGTCAACCATCGAGTTCGGGATGTGTCCGCACACGCTTCCACGAATCGTATCGAAAACAGTTCACGTGATACATCCCGTGACTAAACGACCGACTGGATGTGTTGCAGTTTTGTGTTCTCACTTTAAATCGGTTGAATAACACGATCTGTAGCCTGTGTCGCAAGGATATGGACTCAGACATTTTTCACTAGCTAGAGTGGTTGAGCGTTCAGATTTGATAATTCGGTCGTGCCTAATGTGAGATCAATGGCGCAGTGGTTAACACGGTTGCCTCATGATTAGGATGGCTAGAGTTCAAATCCCGGCCGTGGCAAATATATGCATTTCTGACGAGCTCTAATGAGAGCGAAACTCGAGTCTAGTGCTTTTCGAAAGAGGCTGCCTGGAAAGTCTATCTGAATGCGAATGCTGCGATCAAATGTGAGTGGTGGTCAACTTAAAAATAAACCAAATCTCCGACTACTAATCGGTAATCTATGACAATGTTACCGATATTCCGTATTTCACCTCGAGGGGGTCTGATGTCCCTGTCAACATTGTGGATGTCATCTCGGGTCGTTATGTCGCAAGTGTCAACTGTTTTGAGGGTTGAACTACCGTTGTAGAGTTGAGGTTAATTTGTCATTGTAATCTGAACGCGAGGCGAGTACGAAGCTGCGTCCGCTTTTGCACAGTAGTTGAAACGGCAGTCGCTTGCTTTGATCTGTTCTGTGAGCGCATTTTGATGGCTTTCTGATCAGTTGTGTGCTGCTCGTAAACTGCTGAAGCGGAGTAGTCCAACGGTTTACCTTGCAAATATTGGTGTTTCCCGTAATGTGTACGACTTCAGATTGTGTTACGGCCCGACATTCGTGTAACTGCACCATCGGATCAAACCTCGTTTCACACGGCGGTTGCTGAGAGGTTTGGAACAAGCAAGTAACGCGTGTCTGCTCGACTTCTCTTTGAGGCTTGTGTTCATAATCGGGCTCAATCAACAGCAAACCTTACGGGCAATAACGACGGTAAGGATAGTACGTGACTCAGTAGAAGTGTATGCTATATTGTCGCATTTGTAAGCAGTTGCATGGACGAATGAGCCATTGGCCATTGAGGGCGCGGCCGGTCAAAATGCAGCTTGATTCCAGACACGGGTGTAGATCATACAGGTAGACGGCGCGTCCTTTTTCTCCGAACGAACGGTTTTTGGTCATTTTAAAGTTACTCTGTAGGCTATCAGCTAGAATTGACCATTCGTCATCTTCAAACTCGCCGTCTGTCGCAGTCACAATGAGCTCCATGATTGAGTTGATGTGTCAGTTCTCCCGATCAATGAATATAAGCTCGTTTTTCGCTAATTATTCAACCCTCCACTTGTCTGTATCTTTACATGGCTTCATCGCCTGGCTGTCTCTAAGTCAGATGTTTGTTTCCAAATGTCACGATGTGTACCGCTGGTATTCTTGCACTTTCACTCAGTCGCTATCTTTGTTCGCGTCCCTTTCCGCGCGCAGTCAAAATGACCGTGCCTGGTTCAGTAGTCCATACGGCCACTTTTTGGCATTCCATGAAGGTGAATTTTGAGTCATGCATGCAGATGCTGTAGCCTCATTTTCTCAGCGATTGCTGAATGTGGGTAGAGAACGAATCGGGTATGGTGTGCATTGTGTACTTTCATGCGCAGTGCAATGGTGGCCGGGGCCTGTTTTGTCAAGGAAAACGTCAGTGGAAGTGTTTCGATAAGTCCTTGACGTTCCCAAAATACATGCGAGTTTTCAACCGTCTAAAAACATGAGGGTAGAATACACAGTATGGTCTCAGTTGTCGCTTTCAGATTGGCAATTATATTGACGTCTTTGAGTTTCCCCCTGGTTAGCGTTACATTCACGGTAATGGATGCAATCGGGGGACCATTTCTGCGACAAGTTCAGGCTTAGAGACGCCCGTTTGTTTTTCTAAGCTATGCTGGGATGCGCTGGTCGTATTACTTCCACCGAACAATTTGTGCGGCTAATTGTGATGTTTATGAACTACTTTTCGTTTTTGACGCGATGAAAACCACCATGGGTACGAGTTGTTGGTATGTCTGTGATTAGGAGATGGTAAGCGTTTGTGTATTTTGTTTTTGCCTAAGATTTCCCATAAGCTTCTCAGTGTCCGTTGTTCACGAGCACTAAATTGTTGTCTTCGGAACAGGGTAGCTCCGAAAAAACATTCGACCAACAGCCGTGTAGTTTATACGTTTTTGAACATTCTTGCTAAGTGCTTCATCTTGTCCATCTTTTGACCACGTAGCCGTTTAGCGTAGGCTGTAGCTCTTTACCGATGACGTTCTGATCACTTCGTCAGCAAAAGTTCTCAAAGCAGCCTCAGGGGTTCCTGTAAATATGATGAGATCTGTTTCCTAAGGATCGTGACTAGATTCTGCCAAAGTTATTCCCAGACTAAACTTTAGGTGGTTGCTTGTTTTTTGTCTTTATGCATCCCTTCCCTTGTGCATGCGACTGTCTTGGGATATTTATCTTTGTTACTGTTCTGGAGTTATATCAGTGAATATCGTCCATGCCCTTCGTACGAAGCAGTTAAGTTTGTTTTATGGAAGTGGCAGGGGTCACTTGGTGCTACAGCCAGAATAATAGTGAATTTCGACTCTGTACTTTGGTTTTCGGCTGTCGGTGGAAAACTCACAGGTCATCCTGTTCCTCATTTGTTCCATCCTGGAATTGGTTCAAATATGGCATAAAAACTCGTCTTCAAGAAGATTCAAGAGATCTTGCTCGCACAACGATGTACGCGCTCACAGTGTATTTCTCTTAATTCGTACCGTGGGTATCCGACTGTCTCCGAACTTCATCGCGTGATTATCACACCTCACCCGTTGATTTCTGTTCTCAGTGACTGGTTTTGCCTTCGAAGTGGTCTACATCATAAGTGTGACCCTTTATGGTAGCGTTTGAACCAAACTCCTGTGTTCATATAGACATCTCGGATGCTTGCGAGTGTACTTGTGTAAGTGGCAGTCGTGGAACATTCGTAGTTGGGATGTCGCCTGCCGGTATGTATTTGGTGCCGTCACCTGCTCGCTCTGAGAGGTCTAGGGAGGATCTGCAAGATAGTGCCATTCGTACTTCCGGTCGTGTGCATTTCTAGTTGCGCAGTGATGTTTGACTTAACAGCTTAGTTATGAAATGTTTAGAAGCATTTTGTTCTGGATGATACATACTCATACTGTGTTCGTGCTCAAGGAGTCGTCACCCTGAATTGAGCCAAAATATTGCCAGTATTACGGTATCCAATTCAACATAGTATTACGAGGTTTGGTAAACTCGACGAATTATCGTCTACCGCCACTGCGTTTGATGGGCAATGTCGGGCGGTCGGCTTTTGCCATTAATAATGCACTTAGCAGTTTTCATTCCCATCAGTTTGCCCCCCCCCAACTGCTCTGTGGTGTGGAGGTTTCTCCGCTGATTAGAATACACCTGAGGGCATCGCCATATTGTTTACTACTCAACCCAGCTGTGCTATCATTTTGGTGTCTTCTATTTACTCGGAATGGATGCATTTGAGAGTAACAGGGTATGCTCGGAAATTGTACTAATCATACGCGAGCATAACTGAGTTTGATGGTAGCTTATCATGTCAGTTTGATAGGTTGCCATCAAGTTGTTCTTTTTGTCTACTTTAGTTTGCCTAATTTCTGCTCTAATTTTCACTTGCGAGCAACTACGGTAAGTTAGCGGCTTTCTTTGGTTTTTCTTGCCTTGTGGTTGGCAGACGTTTGCACAAATGCTTTTCTGTCGTAGTGAGTATTTGAATCGTCCAGGGAATCTTAATGTTATCAGAGTATCTGCTAGTGATGACCATTTTACATTACTTCCTGCCGATTACACTGCTCTTGTTGAAGACCAGCCACGATAGCTGGGAGAACCAAAGTGGTTTACAGTACTCAGCCTGCGCAGTGATGTAATTAGCGCATATCATTCTTGTTCATGTTTGCTGCGCGTTTGCGTATTCTTCATCACAGGTGCACGGATTCCGGACGTACCCGACAGACGCCCCGCTATACCACAGGTGGTCGTTGAATGATCGTTTCCGACGCGGTATCTGCGTGATTAACATGTGCTTTCCAGCCGTCTGACTTAACCGATGTGATGCGTAAAAGATTGTTTTCAATAACAGAGCTGACTGCTATTGCACTGCAGAGAAGCAGTGTTTATTGGGACGAAGTATATCCAATTAGAGACGTATTTTGAAGCAAGATCTCGTGAAGCAGTCATAAGTACCCAAGTCACACTCTATAACTGTCTGATTCACCGCTATTGTGGAAGCTGTGCAAATGGAGAGAGCCTTAGCTGGGTATAGGTTATTCAGTGCAATATGCTTCGGTAATCGTTCCAGTGGAACCCTTTGGAATTAGTCCGTTATTCTTATGTAAGGTCACCCCGCGACCGGATTTCTAGGAGGTACAGTATGCTGTGAAAGCAATATCGCGTAAAAAAAGATGACGTTTAAGAGCACGCATTTTGTATTGACTAAGCATGGTGGTCTCGCCGGGTGTTCGCTGTAGACTGGTAGTGATTTTCTATCTTCACTTCGTAGCTAGATGGTTTACTACGTTACCTTCTGCGTTGTGGAGTTAGCTGAATGTCCGGATCAAGTGTGTTGAAAGATCAGTCGGTATTTCGCCTGTGGAGTTTGTATGGGGAACCACGTGTGTGATGAGTCAAGAATGGGCTGTTCCGTATTGGCGTGCGCGCCTTCCAAACACAACGTGGTGTGGTTACAGTCTGCACGTGATGTTCTCTGGTCAAATTGAGCTTTTCTATATCCCAGTGACGAGGATTACAAGAACTTACTGCCTAAATTTCTGCGTCAAGTGTACTCCTACCGAAGTGGTAAAGATTTACAAAGCAAGCATACTCTGCTTGCCTCTTCCAGATCGCACAAGTTGTCTCAATATTGTCTGCTTTTGCTGGTCCACTCGTTCAACCGGTCATTATACAATTGAATGGGACTGCCGGCCATTACGAATGAATTAGATGACCTCTTATTCAGTGGAGCTTGTTAATGGTCGAATGGTTGTTGGCTTTGTTCAGTATAGTACGGATGTCGCATGGGCAATTGTTGTCGAGATACCGTTGGAAGAAACGAGGTGCCAGACCGCTTAAGTGTGACAAGTTTGCGCCTTGGTAGCACGGTTTGCATTCACTATTCTCTTCTACCCTGAACAGTCTGAAAGGCGCAAACCACTCTACCTGAGGGTTTATGTGCAACTCCGACGATTCACTCGGGAGTGTTCAGTGAGTACCTTACATCAAGCACATTAACGATGCGTGACTCGACGATAAATAATGCTGTGGGAAAGCGGGCCGTTTGCGTGTGGGCGTAAGTCATTTAACAAAGTCCTCTAATTCGGGTGTGTCAACTCGTCGCTGGCTTAATGATGAAGGTTAATACAAGTTTGCAATTCCCACGGTCGCAGTTTTAGAAGTCTGTTCAGTTCGCTCTTCCGTTGCTCATACTTCCGCACTCCCAGGGTAACACTAAAGTAATGACATTTGACCACTAGTTATTCGCTATTCTGTCGATATACCTTAACATCGATGAGCTCGCGTGCCGCTTTGTGGGCCTTCGTGTTTATGTATCTGTGCGGTTGTTTCACTCTCGTCGTTTGTTTTTTGTATACTTTCCTATTGCACATTTGTAACGTCAAGAAACGTGCGCCACGCTTGCATTCTTTTGACGACAACTCCATGTCCTTAGTGTCTCATGGTTACACGATTTAAGTTATCAGAGGTGTTGGATTTATATCCTCAGTCTTGTCCACAGTTGGGGTAACTTATTTTGTGTAGAAATATTGGCCGGAAAACGCATATCAGGTTTTAACAAATAGCTTTGTCTGTCATTGACTGTGCCTCTAGTTGACATCCTACCTACTGTTAATAAATAATTATTCCGGTTCTTTTACCAGTGGTATACCCCTCTCCCGTTGGAACGGCTATTTCTGATCGAACCCGGTTACAAGTCTACTGAGCGTCAAGTCCAAACTGAACGTGAAAGATACGTGCTTCAGGCAATCTATTTCTCTCGTGAGAACATTCCACCTACTCCTGAGGAACCGGACCCCGAAGTCATTGAGCAGTCTCTCCCCTTGGATATTCCGCTTGAAGATGTTAGTGTGCCATCCTATTTTGTACTTTGGAACTTTTTTTTCTTTGTATCTTTTACAAACTTTTTGGAACTCGGCGATTATTGTGATGAATCGTGCTTCACATATAATCGGTGCATCCACTGTAGTGGGTTACTTTTCCTGGTTTGTCTTCTACCCAGTGTGGCGATTATGGTTACTAATTTAACCGTTCCACTTCACCCTGATTGACGATTGGCTGTCATATAGGTAACGCTGTAGGATAGCTCACTGCAATTGCCGTGAGTCAGATGAAAGCCAAACGCGAACCCCAGTGATGCAGCTCATCTTCTGAAGCTCGCTGGTTCATCTTTTCCAGGTTTGGGCCGTATCAGAGGGGATTGTAGCCCGATCTGTCGTTGATGGTAACCTACAAAATAGATAAGGGGAAATAAACGAATTGTAGGTTCATATTGTCAGCGGTATTGAGATTCCGGGCTCCCTACGCTACCATACACTTCCACACCGGTTGCGTGAGTGGTCGCTATCTCCCCAGGTAAGCAGATTTAATCTGATGATCCTGACCAACGGGGTGAACGGGCCCCTATGACCACAGTATTGCCTGGTCGTTTTGCGCCTTCTGACTCTCATTGGCCACAGTCCGGTGGCGCCCCGTTGGCATATGAGGTACTTGATCGAAAGAGCCTGGGTCGCGCATTTCCATTATCGCGGTTCTCGGTTGCAGACTTCCAAGTCTTTGTGTGTGGCGCGTGTTGCTCATATAGTCAGCCTATTTGATGCATACGGAATACTGAAGTTCTGCGTTCGTTTTCTACACCAATTGATCGACTGTGTGCTTCAGACCGACGGTCGGATCTTTGGGACGCTATAAATGGGAAGAGATTGGTGCACACTTTGTCTTCATGTTAGGTCTTTGTGAACTGTTCCTTTGCACTTGAACGGCAGTGATTTTACCGTACGCAACGGAGCAACCAGCTCATGTCCAAATGACGGTATTCAGCTCGAAGTCCATCTCTGTCAAATAGCGACAAATGTCTTAGGTGAACCAAAATTTTATGTTATGTGAGTGTCCATCATAATTGTTCATTTTTCCAATCTCTGTCTGGGTGAGAGGAAAATGGGATATGTGAACATGGGTTCAATTTGTGCACGTTTTTCAGACCACCAAAGTCAGTAATCAGGCCCGAGTAACATGCCAAGAAACTACTTCTCTCTGAACTCACTGTATGAAACGCTGTTTGGCTGCATCAGGCATGCGGCTGACTTGTTTAACTTGTGTTGATTTTTGGTGCCTCATTCATTTGTTCAGTCGCTTGCTTTCGGTTCATTTCGGCGTGGTCTAGGCACGTCTGCTCATCGTTCATGCAAACAACGGGTGGATGTGTAATAGTCCTTGATCCGCTTATAGTTAGAGCTGGACGATGGCTGTCAGGAAGTTGACGGTTGGACCTGTGGCTGTGTATTATTTGGGACTCCTGAGTGGAAAATCTGTTTACCGTGCCGCGTTCATTTAGGCTGGCGATCTGTTGGTATTCTTGCTAATCGCTTTTTGCGGGGCTTTTGTCGGCATACTTTTGGAAACAGGCGATCCCGGCATACTGTTTACTCGGTGACGCTAATCTGGCTTGTAATTCCACTATTTAATAATCAAGCAGCCAGGGACGATTTAACTAATCAGCTGCACTGCTCCTCTCGTTGGGATGTAACCGGCCCAGTCCATATATAATACATTCTGTGTTCAACGTCAGACACCGTGGATACCGTAAGCGACCTACGCTAATCTTCCAGTGATTGGATGTGGCCGCGCGTCACATTTCATGGGAGACTGAAGCGGCGAGTTGCCCCCGTTTCTGATGAGCTAATGCAGCGCGCTGGAGCGCCGCATTCGGTATCTACACGACCTGCTGTAGAATTCAGGTTTTGCCACCTGTGGTTTTACTGGAGTATAGGTATACAAATATATATATACCGCGTAGTGAACCTAGTTGAACTAACAGAAAGGAACTTAGCATCAAGAAACACTCCTTCGCAGTAGCTGTTGTATTAGACAATGTGAGTGTCATTCCCTTATCTCTGCCATTTTGTACTCTGCATCACTGTCATCACATTTGCGTGTTTGTCACATTCTTTTGGATCGCGGGGGGTTTCCACGCTTAGACCATGCATCACCTTGATTTGCCAGCTCTGTATGTGTATGCATCCTGCCACCGAAGCGACGTCTAAACCCATTGACGGTAAACGTGGTTGCGCGTGATCTGTCCTAAACATCGGGTGTGCTTTCTTGACGGAGTGTTGGTCACTCATGTCAACCAACCGCGAGTATATCCATCGATACTCCGAACAGTGCACCTCGCCGGAAAATTCAATCGAAACCGTTGCTTGCCAGAAGCTAAGTGAGCCACCCACTACCGACCCCTGGTGCATTGATTACGTACTTTTGCAAATGATGTTTAACTATACGGTGACACTCTGGGCAGTTGTTTACTTTAATTCTCAGCTGCTCCATCGGCTCTCAAGTTAGAACTGATCAGCCATTTGTTTGGCCCGCAAATGAATGGGCATTCGCCACAACCCCGTAACGGGCTGAGAGGAGTTTTGGTTAACGCCTGGCCTGAAAGGCTGCTCACGATGTGATAGTCTACTGTTTCGACCCGCTTGAATTTCGTCAGTACCAGGCACTCGTGGGACTCAAACTCTGTGACACGTGTGCCAGATTGGTTGTCCGATCACTTGCCCACGTGAACTGGCTGCCCACTGTTGGGCTTGTTAAAATAAGCACCTGCACTTTTGTATTTACATGCCCGTTTATGAACTGTCTTCAACTGGCTGATCGATTTAGGCCCATGTGGAAAGGAAGCACGACAGCTTAAAGATGATGTGATCCAATGAGGTTGCTATGGCTGCTCGCTGGTTGGTACTGGTAATTGCTTGCACCTATTCGCATTCCTCATCCCGTTTGTGTTTGACCATCATTTCCTAATCAAGGTATTAAAGGCGTTGAATCTCCGTGCGTCCATTGCTTGTGGCCAAGTTTATGGTCACCCGATTTCCAGGCGCATGCTGACTTTGAGTCCCACTTGTATTTGTTAAGCGAGTAATATGTAGCATATCCGCCTCTCACTCATTGTTAAAAATGAGATAGTTGTTTTGCCCACTATGAGTGTACGTTTTTTTGGCAAGCTCTTGTTCAAAGCCTCAGTTCACCCTCGAAACTTACTCAATCACACCTCTACCTCATGGTTTGTCAGTCTCATTAGATTCCATGTGCAAAGTAGTTGGAAGTGGTTCAGTCACCTGGCCTATCATCAAGTAAGCCAGCAGGAGGAGTGCCAGCGAACTACACCAATCAGTCGTCGAAATGTTGAGGCACTGTTCGGTGAGCTCAGTATCGAAGCTGGGCTTTGACCTCATCGGCCGACCTGTTTGCGAGGTTTTGGCTTAGAGGAGCGATGATGTAAAAAGCCGTAGGCCACCATACACCGAAACGGATTTTGTTCCGACTTACTCTTGCCGGGCCCACAAAGGTGTGAAACTGTGTAGTCAGTCGGAATATATTTAGTGTTCATGGCGTGCTTCTTCAGACTTCCGGGCCGCGGTACTCGACCTGAACCTGGTACCTCCAACTGGGTTGAAACTGATTACGGCTGCCCGTGCTTCGGACGACGTTCGTCGTCCTCAGAATTCGCTGGAGGTGCTTGTTTACTGACACCCACTGTTTTTTGCATAATGGCACTGTGAGGGATTAATTTCGTGGGACGTGTACTTTACTGTGTACGATTACACTTTCAGCCTTGGTAATGGAGGTGTACTGTTGCAGCTGGCAGTTGCGGAAATCTATAATGAAATTGGGTTCGTTTGTGAGGTGAAAGTGAATGCTTCACAACTTGTGCATAAGGTGCCAGCCTTGTCTGTCAAAGATCAGTGTCCTGTGGTTTGCTATTTGTTTGCAGTAGCAAAGTCGGTTCCTTGGGCAATTGATTCCGGTTTTGTGACAGCAGTATACCTGGCCAACGTTGACCACTGTGTTTCCTGTGTGCGGTCGATCTTACACTAACCCTGTTGAATGTGCTGATGGGATGAATTTAAGTAGCGTTCCTCTGTATGCGCTTACGGCCCACTTTTTTCTCGAGGCGTTTGATCTCCCGGGATGTTTTTGGGGCCTTGACATAAATGCAAATGCGCCTCTTACTGGAACATTAATCGATAAATGGTTGAAGGTCAGTGACGAATAAACTACCTGCCGTTCTAGTCCAAATTCGTAGACGTTACTTTTTGGGTGTCGCTTGGGACTTCGCTGTCTCCACTAACACTAAGCACTTCACCTTTCATTCGTTTTACTCACAGCTCACAATATCGGATTCGAACGGCACCGTCGATTCAAACTTCTCTTCAGAGAAACTCTTGGTTCTGAAAGATTCAATGGGTAACACTCAAGTAAGCAAACCAGTTCATGGCTCTTTTCATTTCCGCTTGCACACACTGACCCTAATCTAGCTGTCCTGTCTGAGTAGTGATGGCCTCAATTTCGGGTGTCATAAAAGTTCACGTATGAGCTGATTACTGTTAAACTGTTCATACCTGAACAGAAGAACCAGCTGAATTAACCTTTGCACAAACCCATGAATGGGTGATCAATAGTCCGCAGTCGTTACCACTTAGTTGCCTCGATCTTTGCACGTGGCAATCAATTTATCCGCCCATGATTGCCGCATCAAGAAGGGATTTTTCCGGGCCTCGTAGTGCCATAGTCGGCTGATAATCTTAATGGAATGTGCAAGTTTGACAACACTGACCCATGTGAGGTTGTTATCAACTACTGAGTTAGATTTTTCTTTTGGCATTAAACAGCACTTTGTATGACTGAATTTGCTGGTTGATTCTTGCGTTATATTGTCACTGCACTTTTTCTCGGTAAAATCCTAAATTGGCGTTTATTTAATATACGCATCACACAGCTTACTTTTCACACTCATCAATGTCCTGTTATCCCCTGATGTGCAGTGGAATGATATACCGGCACTACTTGACTTTTTCCTTATGTACGTGCTTGTTAACTTATCATTTGCTTCTTACAGTGCTGTTAGTATCACAAACGATTAACAAATGCTTGGAACCGAACGAGAACACAACTTTAGACGCTGTCAGTACCTGTATTGTATGACTTAAAATGATCAAGAATGTGCAATTCTTCCGGATGGTCTTAGAAGATTGGGACGTGAGAGGCTAGTCGTGTTTCCCAGAGGCCATTGCCAATTGTTTCTCAGTTCATAGTTTCATCGTTTCCCAAACTAGGCGACTAGTTTTTGCCGGCTGGTTCCATACGCGTCTATCAATTCGAATGTACGCCTGTTCTTGCTGCTCTCCACCGTATTCTCACCCATACCAGTTTTTTTTATATCAAATTTATCTGTTCTATCGTTTGAGAAGCAGTTATGCCAATAATTTTTGAAGCAACACTGCGGTCATCTGTTTTCCTCGTCTCGGATTTGATGACAGTCTTTTTCTGCTTCATGACGCCTTCCTCATTATAAGTGACATATTTGCTTCTCTACTTGTTGCACAACTGAGATACTTTCCTTCAGTTTTTCACTAGGCTACTTTTATTTCAGTTTTTGCTGGTGTAGCATCATCCTAATCAATGGTCCAACGTTTTACGGGTTCGATTAACAGATTTAGTTGATGGGAGCCACGCTCCGTGGCAGCAACGCCTATTCGAACCATTCCCATTTCATATTCCGTTGTGTAATCTAGAGCAACGTGCGAGTCGGCCATACACCAGCAGACTATCATAAAATGTAGTCGTATAGTTAGGACGAGCGATTACACTACGCTACTCACACTACCACTTCAGTAGTGAGGCAGGAGCGTGGATTTTGACATTAAAGTAGCTGTGGAAAAAAGACGCGATGCATTGGAATGCAGCATGACATGATGTGGTTCTCGGTACACAAATAAACTGAGCACTGGCGCCCGTGGCAACCGTGACGCCCTTAGATCAGTGTCGAGCACATATGAGTTGTTTTTTTGTTTGTGGTCCCGTTGAAACGCATAACCCACTTGTGAATAAGCAGCCCTTTCGCCATCCACGTTCTTGGCTCACAACAATTGGTGCCGTGACCAGGATTGGAGGATGAAGATCCCGCGGCCGCAGCCGTTTAAGGATGAAAACGTCTGAAGTTTCCTAGAGGGCTTCAAGGATATAGCGGAGGCAGTCGGAGTCAAGACCGATCGAGCGAACCTGCGGATGGTGCTCAAGAGCAGAGTGAATGCGGTGCTGGATGCGCCGCGAAGGAGGCGATGCTCTCGTTTACGCCTCATCACTCCGGGCAGCGTTGTCAATAGCCCTGTCGCGTTTGAACCATGACCCAGGGCAGCACATGCTGACAGATCGGTTCTTGGAAGGAATACCACCAACAGTCCGATAACAGTTCAAGATTGCACTCATCGCACATCCGATGACGTTGAGACAGTTGGTTGGTGCAGGCCGACAATTGTTAGCAGAAAACTTCGTGACAGTCAACGAGTTAAAGGCAAGCGAACAGGTTGAACTGGATGACCTTCCAAGTGCAGTGGAAGGTTTGACTCAGGAATTGGTGGCTTTGAAGGTGAAGAAGGAGGAAAATCGTAGCGAAGTAGGCTACAGATGCGAAAGACATTAACACTGGCGAAGATTTTACCCAACTAGCAAGGAGGTTGTACCTGAATAAACTTTTCCTTGATTGTTTTTTGTCTGGACAATGAGATCCGGTAATTGGAGCAGTTGATAAGACGGCAGTTCAGGCTAGGTCAGAAATTAATGCTAACTAGGAGCTCTGTTTGGTTAACCCTGGGACCACGATTTAATTGGTTGGGCCGAGATCAGGAAAAATTGTTAAGCTGTGTGCGATGGTCGTTTGACTCTTCAGTGGGTTTACTCTCAAAGTTAATGGCCTGGCAGAATGTAATGTCTCAATCGGTGGTCACGTAGATCAACAACCTTTCGTTATTTCCCGTGACGCACTTCAGGGTATTTTAGGAGCAGATTTTATTGACCGTGCTGATGCCGTGATTGCTTTGAAGCGTGTTAAAGTCTTAGCGAAGTCTGAGGTGGTTCCATTTGTGAGAAATCGAAAATCCCAGTTTGGACAAATTGAAGTGAATGCATCCAGAGCGATCCCAACTCGTGACAACCGGTTGATGAATGAAGTGATACGCAAATTTCAGGAATTGTTCACTTCGGATCAGGACCTGTACTGCTATTGTAACTAAATTGAACACAATCTCTATCGAGCCAGGGAGATTTCGACCATTCGGCCCAAGAAGAACTCCAGTACACTTGCAGCCGGAAATTGACCTACAAATGAAAGACATGCTGAAGGAAGAAGTCATCAAGGAGATCGATAGCCCGTTCAATTCTCCCGTACTGTGTTTGCCGATCAAAATCCGTCAGATCTATTATGGTGTGCAAGCCGACGATTTTACCCCCCTTATCATTAGTATCTTCGATATGCTACCCTTTTTTAATTTTGGTGAAACATTTTGTTCATCTAGATGGGTTTGTTTGTACCAACTACCAAAATGGTGTTATCAAATCACGTTCTCACTGTGTTTATATGACTAGATTCCGGATGGGCCCTTTCTCGCTGGAAACATTTGATGACCCCTTTTGTGTTGGACGATAGTTGTCAAAAGTACAACCCAGTTGGATGTTGTTTGACATCGAACCTCGCTTTGCTTCTAACACACACACGCACGCACCCAGCATTTAAGCTTTTTGGGACAGGCTAAAAAAACTACAATTGACACTTTTTGCGTAAAATACCTCGTTCATTATCGTCGATCAAGTCACCTATTTTCTTTTGCTGTTTAGAAGCAGACTTGCACGTTCACGCGTTTGCTTGCGTTTTTATCTATGTTTGGTCCATCTAGATGTCTCTCAATCCAGAAGTGGCGGACTTGGTAAAATCACTCGCAGCTAACCTCTCTGGTGTAACACCAACTGTCACTCTTCCCTCTACCGGCGACCACGACGCAGAGGATCATTCAGCCTATTCAGAACGAGCACATGTGCCAACAACTACGACCTGTGAACCCCCTGTTGGAGAAATATCCCATTCCGAGCCAAATACTGTCCCAACTCAGATGTTGCAACGGGAGTTATGGGAAGTTCTTGAGGAGAATTATCCTGACATCAATGTGCGAGAACTTAGTGCTGAACGCATTCGCAGTCTTTTGGAACCTCTTCGAGACCAGCTGGTCACCAGAGGTATCTTTCAGCTCCCTCATATGGATGGCTTCCCCCTCCCCATGGCTCCCTCTTTTCACGCATCTCCACCTAGGCCCCATGCTAACTATGGACCACAACCAGGCTACCCTGGTCCCCCACATCTACCCCCTGGCCCTCTTGGGGAGTTCATGTTGACTCATCCACCTACTGTTCGCTCAGCTCCCCCGCATCCAGGTGGAGGATTTCGTCCCGGTCCACCTTCGGTTATGAATCGCCCGCCTCACTATCGTCCCTCAGGGCCACCCCCTCCGTTTGTCCGCGTTCCTGGACCAATGCGTGGTGGACCTCATGCTCCGCCACATCGTTCATCCCCCTACATGCGCGGTACCAGTGTCGCTCGTGGGAGTCGTAGCGGTCAACTGTGTAAATTCTTCCAACAAGGTGCTTGCCGTAATGGGGCTTCCTGTGGATTCGTACATGCAAAACGGTGATTTGTCGCTGTTCTCGAACTTTCCCGGCTGACTAGGAGGGCTTTCACTCTGTACAGCGTCATTTGTCGGTTTACCGCGCACGTTGCGAACACATACCACCTTCTAATTGTGTACATAAACTGAAGTTACTAGGTTATTTGATTGATTAATTTTCTTTTTTTAACTGTCTTTTTATTGGACACAAAATAAAGGCAAACATTTCGTTAGTCAGGAACACTGTATCACATTTAGGTGTTAAACATGAAACTGAAATTCCCCGTTCTGGTTGACATATCTCAGTGGCGTATTGCCCATGTACCGCAGAAGTTTCTTCTTCGTTCGTTCATCCATTGGTTTAAGTAGAGCCTGGATAGGTCGTTTGAGAAATTAGCGAGTCTGCGTTCGTCGTCTTACCCGTCGGATCCCAGTTGCGTGCATCTTCTCTAGTTCAAGTTGTAGCAAACGCTTGTCTAAATAAGATAGACGCAAGTAGCGTTGTTAGCTCTGAATTCTGCCCCATAATTAGGTAAACTCACAGATTAGTTCCGCTTCCACACGTTTTTCTACTGCAAGAAACACAATCCTTCCGACTTGCGACTCGGCCTGTTGTCCAATAATTAGTCCAATAGGAATGTGTGTATCGGTGAATGTCTGAAATGTTGAATTCAAAAGACCATGAGAAAATCCAAATAGCTTCTGATTCCCGACAGACGTAGAATTACTGCTGTCTTTCGTCACCGCACTCACACTCAGGCAATCTATTTTGAGTCACGCGAACTTGTGAGGTAATGTAGACATCTTGCCATAAAGCATGTTTCACGACCAATAAATTGAAGGAATGAATCCCAGAAAGTTTCAACTCGTTGGAGAACTTATTGCTTGCCGAACCGCAATTCAACGTGTCGCACCCTCAGTCTTTGGCCATTCACCTGCTAGAGTACTACACTGTAGTAGTTCCGATTTTGATAGATTCATTTGTGTGAGGAAAACGCTCCAGTGGCCACAGTTGTGATGTGTTGCCTGGACTAATCCGAATTGTCTGAAGTTTAAGGAGTCTCGGATTATTAGAATCTAGCCATTGATTCGTTATCCAAGAAGGTCAAACGGCCATGTTTTGCAACTCATTCATCACTTTCATCTTGTTTTAAGGCTCATTATTCCTGCATACTTGACACTCGAAGATCAAAATTGTTGCAATAAAACCAGTGCACCGTTGTTCCTCGTTCAGCACAACAGGCACATCACTTCCTCCTTGGTTCACCAAAAAACATTCTTTGTTGGCACTCGAACATGAGTGTATAGTGCTAGGCCGTAAACTAGTGTGATTAATACCAGCAGACACCGCCGAAATGATCACTGTGTGGCCGGTTTAGAACTTTCAAGATCTCGGTTGTCATACATTTAATCGTTGGGGAGTAAGAAGACTATTGAAAGCTAGTGCATGTTTTCCTTAACTTCTATCTCAACCGAGTTTACTCGCATAGCTATGTCCTTCGGGTTAGGTTACCTCTGTTGTCTGTCGGATTATAGTCTTTGTGGTCCCGAGTATCATTTCTTGTCACCATGATCACGTTGAGAGTTCGGCATGCAAGCACTCCTTGATCATTACGGATTGACCCTGACAGAGAGAAGCACCGTTGTGCAACTGACGTAGTGACTGCAGACCGGGAAGCTTTCAATCTTGCGCGTTGTAAGCGTGTGTGCGAGCTAGATATATTGACGTACAATCTCTGATTTGATGGACACAGGGTATTCCTAAAACCAGTCATTGCGCCTAGGAACACTTCATTTTTGGCTGTAGCTGGATTTATGCATGTTCGTCTATGAGCTACTCAGTGGGAAATTAGTCCAGATTGTCACACTTGTGTTGCTCTGAATAGGACAAGTGAAAGCGTAAACTGAGCGCTGGTACGACACAGAAATACTTCGCTCCTAACCCTAGATTCCGAGTTACACTGGACTGTCTCGAAATGAGTTGACGGATGTGGGCAAAGGTTTCACCGTGGATTCATGCGGACAGGTACGTGTTAGAAATGTGCCAGCTGTCATCAACATCAACAATGGTTTGTGGTATTCACCTAACTCACACGGACCTGCCTAATCGGTGGCCTCGGAGCTATGGCTTTCACTATCCGGCTTCAACAGACAACTCAGCCAAGCAAGGATAACAGTTGCGGTACTGGACTTGGCTAGCTGCTATCTTTATGTGAGTCAGGGGGATTTCAATCAATGAAAACAACGTGATATGCGAAGGATGACGTACTGATTACTTTGTATTCTATTGTAACAAATCGTCATTTTTCTATCATACAGGCGACACCGACTAATTGTTCGATGTGACAAACGCTTCGGTAACGTCCCTATTAGATGACCGGCCTAATGAACTAGTTTGTAAACCCCATTTTATGAATCCGCCTGCTCAGCCGGGGGCCTCTGACTGAACGCAAGCACCGACCAGCCAGCAATTAAATCTGGTTTCTATGCTCTGAATAACCACGTTCTGAAGCTATATTGTAGCGCTGTTCTCCTAATCGCCGTGTTGGCTTCAGTGCGTTTTTTCTCTGTTATCACGTTTGTCTCCGCCGTGTAAACACCAGCTTTCACTTCGTATAGACCTACCACTGTTGATACAGCTCTGCATGAACATTAAATGGTCGATGAATTCCACGATTTTACGAATGATTGCTAGGCAAACGTAACAACCATCTGGGAGTCATTCTCTACTCTTGGGCTGCAGCGCGTGACCCAATTCATTTAGTAGGATGCGTCACCGAAGTTGCCTGTATACTGTCAAACACACCTTAATATTAGTCAAGATCGGCCAGTCCTTCACTATATGCTAACGGTTCTACGCGGGTATTCTACAAGTGTCTTGGGCGGTCCTCACTTATTTGGTTAAGAAGGACTGAAAGCGATGTCGAGTTCATTATGCAGTCTCTTGGTTTGTTTTATCATCATCATGGCAATACATCAGTGACTTCCATTGGTAACTAACTGTCATACAGAAAGGGTGGGGATTTAACTGCTAAAAATTGCTCCGTCCATCCTCAACACCAAGGAACCTACATCCCGTTGAGCACTCGTATTCAATTAAATACGAAACCCTAGATCAATCAACTGAAGCACACGAAATTCGCGGTCAAGGAGAACATCGATGGCCAGTGGTTTGTATGGTACTACACCGGAACTAAATGTGGAGTGAGCGCTTCATTAGTACATTTCCATTCTGAACGAAATACTGTCTGCTCCTCACTGGCCTGCAGTACATCGAGAAAACAGAATAGACTTACTGACCCCTGTAACGATAGAAGTCAGACTAATTCTTCACAATTTTTAGTAGGGCTCTTGGTGCCTCTGTTGAGCATAAGAGCTGTTGCAAGACAATCCCGACTCAGTTGTCCACACTAGTTGGGATGACTGAATCACAGCCTCGAGTAAAGCCTCACCAGTTTCGTAGAGAGCATCCTACATGGTTTCGCTTGGGCCAATAATCTCATGGTTTTGGCAACCAATACGCGATCGGGTATCCTAGTCAACTGACTAGAGCACGCCCATTTAGTACTGTGACGGTAACGCGACTGGAGTGCAGGGCAGCTACACTACCCTTTGAAAGAACCTGCCCAGCGACTGAACCTTCTTGAGGTATCACGATTGGGTGAGCTGTTTCTCATTGGTAGTTTCACTGAGAACTTCACTTCGGAACAGCAGTACGAGTAAGTAGAGAGTGCCTTCTTGTACTCCTTAATAAGAAGGCGGTTTTTACTTCCCTGTTGGCCAATCTTTTACATCTGTGATCGGACAGTGCTTGAGTGTCTTACAGGCACCCCCCTCTTTTGCTAGTCATGCGAGCTGTCAAAAATAATTTGTCCAATATTTGACGTCTAAGGACTGTTGTCAGATCTCGTGTTTCATATAACTTCTGTCTGCTGCCAGATTTTCCTGAGTAATTCGGATCTGGGGGTTTGAATTTTTAGACCTGTGATCTAAGCTTGTTTAGTGCACATGTGTTTCCTCAGACAGGTCCATTCTCTTGAGCGGTGGTCGGTGAGATCGACATTTAATTGACGAAGAAAAGTAAGGCAATGAGAAGTTAGCAGATGTTTTGAAGCTAGGTGGCGTATTTAGGTAGGATCGGTAGTCCTAAACGGAGCCACGTCAACCGTAGCTAACAGCCACATAACCCATTTGTTACCATTCCTGGCCTAGAGAAATGAAGTCGTCCACCAATAGACTAATAACTGTTTTTTCTCCGAGCTGGAGCCCTTGAAACTGACTGAGTTGGTAACAGTGCTTTAGATGAGGGTGACTAATTGGATCCATTAACGTGAATGTTGTCACTGTTTGGTCCACTTTTCTGTGAACTATGAGCAATTAGTGACACAAAGAGGCTGTCTAGGTGATGATGCTTTACTTTCCCTTATAGTCCGGTTGTTCGTTTGCAACGTGCAACTACCTTGACGCTGTAGCTTATGTAGCTATTTTTTAACAGTTAGGTCTTTTCCGTTTATTTTTTCCTTTTTTTCTGACAACTAAGACCTAGTCCTTTCTTCATGATTGTATGACAGTTAAGTATCAGTAAGAACCACTGATGTATTGCTGCCTTTGACAACGCTTCCTGGTTTGGTGTCGAAAACTGACAAGATGACAAAAACTATTGTTGTCAGAAGTTAGTAAGCACCAGACTCAGAATCCTAACGGCTACTCAGTGTTCATGTGGCATAGTTCTAGCTCGCATTTACAGCTTAAGTGGCACTCTACATCATCTGATCTGTCAACCACACGTTCAAGTCCACGGACGTGATTATGCGGTAGCAGTATACCGACCTCCAAACAGGACTGAATAGTGTAGTAATAAATGGCTTCCAGAAACGATCATTTTAAATGCCTAATCAACGGTCGAAATAGCAACGTGAGTTTGCTGCTGCCCCGTATGCCACTCATCACTAAGTTTGGTTTGATTTTTTCAGAGAGAACTCCCATTTGTAAGATACGATACACACGGGACACCTCGGTCAATATTAGATGAAAATAACTTCACTAATGAAATGTCGGCAGTATGAACGTTGGTGTCTGATGACTCAATTATCCTACATTTTCAGGCGGCCTAGGTGTTGTCACCCAAATGTGATCCGGTGAACTGACGTAGGTTTACGATGTCTATATCCTCACGCTACTAAACTGACAAAGTAACTGCAGATATCCTTCAGGTCTATTAGTAAGTCAGCTTTAAAAAGTGAAATAGACACCGACAAACATATGCGGTGGAAACGATAATAGAAAACATACACAGAAGTAAAACATTCACTTACTATAATACAAAGTTCTGGCCAGTTCTGCGCAAAATACCGCACAGTAACATCCGGATAGAGGGAACAGAAATTACGGTCCACAAATCGACGGATGATATCCAAATCAACTTCCGACTGATAAATTCGATAGTACTGTCGTCTTTCGTAATCATGGCATACCAGTGCGCCAACTTGGGTCTCAGTGAATCGTGTATGGCGCTCAGTATCTGGTTCAAATTCAGAATCTAGCGGCTGGATGGTATGTTGGACAAACGAGTTGGTCATGCCTTTTTCTTTGTAGTGTTCAGTTAGACTTCTAATGTCGGTGTTATCGATTAACTGGAATCGATATTGATTAATCACACAGAACCACGTGTATTCAGCGTGTTGGTCGGCCAATTAGTAAAACTCATTGCTCCTACAGCCACCACAAGTTGGATTCGATTAATTAGATTATGTACAAACTCAAAATGTCTGCTTCGAAAGATTGAGTAACTATATTACAAAGCTGCCACTAGTAAAGTTGGTATAGCAGTTGTTAGACTGCATAGGTGCCAGTTTTCCTGACATGATTAGTGAAATTCATGTTTAAGATAATCAGAATAATTAGGAAATAGCATATCGAATAGTTCCTAGCATGGATGAACTATTACGCTATCAGTTGTTATTCGCAAATTTGGACTAAGTAGTTTATATTTAAATATTTCTCTACCTGGTGAGCTACCGCCGTCTTGTCACATGTCTACTAATACACAAATAATTCTGTTACAGATAAGAACTATTTTACATCCCGTAAAATATTCTTGCCAGGAATTACTCACCAATCTGACTTACTTTTGTGACATCGAGGGTATGTGGATATTCAGGAGAAATATCAGCAATCAGTGTGTGCAAATAGTGAATTAAGGGGACAGTATCTGAATGGGAAACCAGAAACACACTAGCAGTTGTTACATCAAAGATCAGCACATATTTTACAGTGTCTAAGGAACACGAAATCACACGTATGTTTGTAAAGACTGTTTAAATAACCATTCTACAGATGACGACACTATCGCAGGCATATACTCATGATCCTCTAAACTATCCTGCTGGCAAGTAACTAAGTCTCTGAATACAATCAACGTCTAGTGTTAAGCACAATCCAAACTGTCTAGTTGAAGTAGCCTTCTTACACAATTTTGCAATTTCCAGGAACCCACCTTTATCGCATTCTACCATGATGAAGACTCTATAAGGCGGCCACCTGTTCGAGTACTCAAAATTATTTAAAAGTTAAGACACTTCGAAAATTGCATGATTCATGCTTAGATCCAATTGCACTTCGAAAAACTAGAGCACCTGTCAGCAATTAGCGAAATTTTGGAGTATCACATAAAAATTAGCCGGATACCTAATCATCAACTTCATTGTGTGTTGATGAACGGAATCACTCATTCTTGGTGCAACAGAAGGGTTACCATATTTTTGGTATAAAAAAGGGGTGAGACCCACACCCACTTCTAGTTTGTCTTTTATAAACCAAACCATCTGAACGATGAAAAATATTTGATCATGTACGCCTAACCACCGTAACCCATCTACACCTTTGTATCAATTATGCCAATTCTGTTGAACACCCTGCCAATTTCTTGGTTACCTCTGTTCAACAGTCTAGGCCACCCCTAAACTGTCTTCCATATTGCATTTAGCGTTTGTTCAGGTAGTTTTCACATGTGTGAAACCTGGGGCTGACAGTCTCAATTCAGCTTATTTGTGAATGGATAAGCGGTAATCATCTTATAGATGTGTCCTTTCCATCAGGTGATCCAAACAAAATCGACGGCACTGGACTGCACAGTTCCCGTGTACTCGGTCACTGATATCTAAACACCATCTGCATTCAATCTGTCGATTAGCAGTAAGACATGTGTACCTTCTCATAATGATGAAAAGAAACCTTCTTAGCAGGTTAGCCGAGAGCAAACCCAAAATGCTCCTTGTACTGTGGTCAGTTGCTATAATGTCACTGCCAGTCTCTTCTGAAAATTTCTCCAGGAAACCAAGACCGAGTGATGTGGAATTCCCAAGTACACATATTAAACTCAGCATTGTAGCATTCTCGATCCTCATATGACAGGCAAATTGAACAGTGTCTTACAACCGCCTAGAATGCAACTTTTCGAGTAATTTCCGTACCAGCTTTCTCCAGACTCTGGAGAAGATTTGACGTCAATGCATATTTTGGTAGAATTCTGGTGGTTTTCGAATGTTGCTACAGGTGCAATGCTAATTAATTCAGTCGGCAGGATGTTGAAGCGTTTACATTTTTTGAAAAGCTAGCAACAAATCTGCTGCTTACCGTTTTAGTCACAAGAGGTGAGTCAGGTATTCCTTCATTGTTGAGATGGTTATGTAACACTGACTGAATCAGTCATCCGTCACTTGCTGATGGGTCCGTATACATACAGCTGCTTTGTCTATTTCGTTACTGTTTACAGTGGCACAAATTCATTGTTTTTCATCTTAACACGATGATTTATTTGTCTGACGTCAAATTTGCGTGTTTCGATATCAGTTTTGAGTAAATTAAAGTCAGTTTCAGATATCCAAAGGAGTGTCCATGGCTTCAGTGCCCATCTTCTGATGGCGAATAAGACTACACGAATGATGTGCACATCCATAAGCTGACAGACACTGTTCGTTTGGCTCCTACAAAGTGGAGGGTCTTTAATACAATGAATGCAGCTAGCATAACCGGAGCTAGCTCACTGTACTAAGTTGGCAGGTTGTCATGGGACACGGGCAAGCATTCAGGTAGCGTAGAACATACATTACACTACGCACCCTAGTAATCCAGACAACTGGTCGGGGCCGGTTTGCACAGACTAACCAGCTGAGACCCAATATTAAAAGGCAAACGGCTTTGACAATCGACTAGTTGCATCCCTATATATATGCACACGGTTCACCGTGTCGACTGGGTTGCAGTGCCACTGAAGGAGCGGTCAACTACTGTAGAAAGACGACATATCGTGAGATGCTAACAGTTCACTCACTATTTTCAGTCACGAACGTAAAACATTCGATTTTCTAAAGTATGTAGGTAGCTCGGTTGTTCTTAAACGTGCAAACAAAAAACGGACAATCTTACGTAATCTAGGCACATTGACAGGCAAAGCATCAGTTTAATCAGGGCCAACTTCCAAAAAGNTTCAGTCACGAACGTAAAACATTCGATTTTCTAAAGTATGTAGGTAGCTCGGTTGTTCTTAAACGTGCAAACAAAAAACGGACAATCTTACGTAATCTAGGCACATTGACAGGCAAAGCATCAGTTTAATCAGGGCCAACTTCCAAAAAGTAGGAAGCACAAAATCAATTTGTGATTGCTCTGAATAGAGCATTCTTCGTTCACTGAAAGGATGTGGGTTTGCGGTTGTGATCCCATCGTTTCAACGTTCATCGCCTGCATACAGCATCGTTCGACATGACGAACCAAGCTAACGCAATGATCTCCGGTGACGTCGTACATAGCAGAAATGACTACTCTTTCCAGGGCCCGCATTCTCCACTCCTGTTGACTTTGTACACCCTGAGGATCTCCGGTTATTATTGTCTCGTGGTGCATCTGCAGTTGTCTTTTAACTCTTGCTTTCACCGTGCTTCAGACATTCTCAATTGGATTCAGCATTGGTGACTAGGGTGCCAGTCGTAAGATTTGTCCTCTGTACGGTCCATCCATGTTATTTTCCTCATGTGCATGCATGCACACACACATACACGATCACTCTATGACGTGACCTTCTCATTGCACAGCTGCTGGTTGCGAAGTTCACGTGCGCACCCTGGCTAGCCTGCCCAGACATGCTTTGTCCTTCCCTCATTGGCTTGTTGTTGATTCATCGATCCACTCGCTGTAAACTCTGTTCATTGTTAGATGTAATGCACTTTCATTCTGGCTCGGCCAGGATACACAAGGTTCCTCTTGCATCACTTCAGTTCTCACTCCAGTGCGTAGTGTAGACATAACATTCACCATTGTATAACTCCTCATCAAACACTTTCCAAATCGATGTGACACGGTGCGCTGTCGTATATCAGCACAATGTTTGACATGGGTGTACTGATCTTCATCTGACCTAGCCGGGTTCGCAGCCAGCCCTTGCAATCGCTGCCGTCGTATGCTTCCCACCTCGTCGTATAGCCTACTATCGAGCTTGGTGTCATAGATCCAATCAGATGAAGATTACGGCCTCGGCTGTTTGTTAAAGAGACGCATGCTCTCGTCCCTTTTAATGAACGTCCCATTGACCTCGTACAGAACAAATTGAAGTTTGTCTCATCTATTCAGCAAATAGTCTTGACATTTGCATAACACTCCATCAGTCGATATGCAAACAGTCGCCGTAACTCCAAATTCTCATTTGAGTTCATACCAATGGGTACTTGGTGCAGTTTCTTTACAGGTATGCATCGACTAGTCGTTGTGGTCGACAACTCCTTCTCAAACTCAGCCTTGACGCGCAATCTCAAAAATTGCAGTGTAACCGTTGGGTCCACGGAAATCCACTCCAGCAACATATCGATCTCTGATTCTGTCAGAATCTAGATTCTGTGTCCTTTACGAGGCTGAGCTTCATAACTGATGCAATCCACATGTAGCCACTTGTAAGCGGTATTACACTTGACTCCGTTCAGAAGGGCAACCGTGTGTCAGACATCGCCCCTTTCGAATGCTTCCATAATACGTCTGCGTGTTTCGGGACTGATGCGAGTGTACTTACGTACGCCAGCCATGTATGCGAGAGAACTAATGAAAATGTTCTCACAGACTGGTTCACTCTCACATCACAGCTCGAAGTATACCACGACCCTAAACCTCACTCCTATTGGACGTGAGATTCACAGACAACCCTAACCACTTACAACCCTTTACCTGTCAAAGGAACCAATACGGTCCGCGGTTTGATGAATTAGTAAGAACAGGGTCAGGTGATCTTTGCTCCACTCTGACCGCTAACCCCGTTCTCATCAAGCAAATCCGTTGACACCCCTCGAATAACCTAAACCACGTCCTCTACCAAAGTAGCCAATGCGAAGCGCTCTAATTAAGATTGCTCATCCCTTACGGCGGTTAGTTGGACCAATCGTGTTCTTGCCGTCACGTCCAAGGTGGAAATTCTAACGTACCGAAGTGATTTGCCTTAACATGTAGTGGAAAACCTTGTGCCTAAAATGGAAACAGATATGGAAAATGGTATAGAACTTAGACAGGGACACTACAGAACGCTGGTGGGGTTTTGTCTCTTTGGTTTTCCGGCTGATTCATTCCACAACGATGTCATGAAATTATGTAAACGATGCACATCGACAATGCCGACTGTGCGTAGTTTATGGTGTAGTGTGGATCCGTAATAACCTGACTGGAAGAGCCTTAAGGGCTAACTGAAATGATGACCATATAAGCAAAATTGTCTATATAATGCCAAATGACAACCTGCTAATCGTTATATCCGCAACGTTAACTGGACGGGGTGTGTAAGGCAACCAGCCCCTACGGAGATGGCGAGGGGAGCATTAGGTCGTTCACCGCCGGAATAGCTTCGTCGTGAGACACGAAAATGATTGTGCGCCTTACGCTTGTATTAACCGACACAGTTTCAACAAATGACGGAAGTCGCGTAGGCATCTAAAATAATGGAAACTAACGCATAAGCACAATGTTCACATTGTTGTCCACTAAGCTTCTTACGGGTAATCGCCCGATAGATGCCAGCTAAAGGATGTACGGAAGCAAACAAACTAGAAGTCCATCAGAGAATAGAAGTTGAGAAATAAAAAGGAAGTCCGTTGAACACTCTACCGCTGAGTTATTCCCAATAAGACTGAACGTTTTCAAAAGTTATCAATGTCTAAAAATGCGGGAAATCCCTGGGAGCGGTGTACACAATGACGCATAATTGTCGAAATGATGAGATTAGCAGCTACATTCTTAATAGAGAACATTTGGGGATGGTTTGCAAAGTCACGGATCAAAAACGGTAAATATCTGTTTTATTTACAAAACTACTACACCGAGTTCCCTTGATCCAGTTCACCAATAGCGATAGAAAGCATACATCGCGAGATGCTAACATTTCGCTTACTCTCTTCAGTCACGAACATAAAACATTAGAATATATAGGACATGGGGTTAGCAACACAATAAAAAACATTCAACGATTGAGTTTATATGAAACAAAGGCTGTCGTCAGTTCCAGGGCAGACAAACTGCGTGAGTCAACAGTTTATGCACACACACAGAGCCGGACGGTGAGTATTGATCAACATCGTCTCGGAGAAAGCGAGCAATTTGGGGTTCTTATTACGTAACAGAACTTGAAACGAGTTGGCCGGGTCAACAACGTGACCTGTTTCCATGATGTGCTTTGTTTACAAACGTCCCCTTCCGAGAAACAGTTGACTTTTTATGCGGTTTCATTTCCCGTCAAAATTTGTCTTTTTGTCTCCCAGTTGATTACCTTAAGGAACTTATACTTTTATGTACAGAGAATTTCCGTTTTAATTTCGGCGGATTGTCCTATAAGCAAGTTGATGATGTAGCAATGGGTATCCCATTGGGCCTTACACTTGCAGATATATTTTTAGGAATGAGTGAATTAAAACTATCTGATGCTATAGATTGTGCCAGTATCCATAAGCGATATGTAGATGATATTTTGTTTTTTACTACTAATATTCATTTCGCTTCACTCCTAAGCCGCTTCAATTCCGTTCATCCTAATCTTTCTCTTTCTCATGAGGAGGAAACAAACAACAGATTATCTTTTCTAGACATTTCAATTACCAGACGGCAGGATGGCTCATTACAACGCTCAGTGCACCGCAAAGCCAATTGGAGCGGTCAGTATTTGCAGTTCTCTTCTTTTGCGCCCATTACTTACAAAAGAAGCCTGGTACGAACCCTGTTTCATAGAGCCCGGGAGATATGCACCGATGATTGTTTACAAGGAGAAGAGGCGAAATTAAGAAAGGTACTGCTTGCAAACGGATACCCGGAGAAATTCATCGATGTTCACAGCCAGAAGAGACTGACAAAGTCTGTCGTGAGTACGGTTCCCAAGAAGCAGGTCTTTTTGAACCTACCCTTCTAAGGCGATCATGTCACAACCGACGTAAGTCAAACATTACAGTCTGCTCTAACTCGCACATTCCCTGCGGCTGAATTGCAATTTCTACTCACAACTAGGATTGTCACTCAGCTTATTCGTAGTCGTGACCTACCGAAATGTTCTATCTCACATGTAATCTATCAGTTCACTTGTAGTTGCGGTGACACCTATATCGGCAGAACAGATCGATGCCTACGACAAAGAATGGCTGAACATATGCTCAAGTGGTTGATACACGCCATGACGCAACGGACATTGTCGACAGAACGACTGAGACGAAATCCGACCTCATCCATCACAAAACACATCATGGAAACAGGTCACGTTGTTGACCCGGCCAACTCGTTTCAAGTTCTGTTACGTAATAAGAACCCCAAATTGCTCGCTTTCTCCGAGGTGATGTTGATCAATACTCACCGTCCGGCTCTGTGTGTACATAAACTGTTGACTCGCAGTTTCTCTACCCTGTTACAAAAATAGGTTGTTGTTGAAAGCTCACATTTAGTAATCATGCTTATAGCAATCTGAGAGATGTAGATCTACTGAAAAAGTGGTGATATCTGACCACTGAAAACTGGAAACCATTATAATGTACACGCTAGGAAAAGTATGAGCCAGCTGAAGAAAACTTATCAGAGGTGTTCGACAAAAAGAGATGGAAAAGCGCCCGTCTTCTATTGTTATTTGATTTACGGAATTGGTTTTACAATAGTGGGTGACGACTGATCGTGGGAAACAGGTTCGCTTGAGGAGGGAGTAGCCGAGGGAACAGCCCCCAGTACTTTCCCTGTCGAATAATGGAAGCTGGGTTTTATGTTATCACAAGGAAGCATATCCCACCAATCACAGTGAGTCATCGCTTCGTGCTCTGAGTCTCGTGGCCGAACTCAAAATGGAGTGCCATACAGCGCTTGTAAAGGGTGCCGATGATTATCTCATCGAAATGAACCATATGCACCGCTCTTATATATTAGCTGTTACATGTGAAGTTTGCGACCGCCTTGGTTGGAGAGATTTATCATCCAGGATAAACGTAACCTAAAGCCATAAACGAAGTCAACGGATGCGTACTTCAGTTAAAGCCTTAGAAGTTGCTTCAGTGGTAGTGTTTTTAATGGGGATCGCCATTGGCCACTTCGTGAACCAACGGGGCTATAAGTGTAGTGATAGACTTCAGATCTTTCACAATAGGGTACCCAAAGATGGATATCCTTATTCAAAGAGGGTCAAACCAACTGTTCAGGAATCTGCCTTACTGCAATTCACAATCCGGGATGCGACAGACTGCACATCAAATAAAATATTAAAGGTTACATGGCCCACGGTATCGCCGGTGGTCGTGATGATCGTGAACTATCGCAAATTATGGTTCTATCCGAGGTAGTCAGCGGCAGGTCCTGCCGTTTTTCAGGCGTGGACGACAGGAAAAGCTGTATTTTTGAATCTGTACACTACAGTTTGAAAATCTACTTCAAGTAGACTTACGGAGATTTGGCAACGAAGCTGACGCAGGACAACGGCACTATGTACTCCAGACATATACCTAATGTCAGCTGAGAAATGAGAAACATAATCCAAGTCTATCGTGATGACTACGTATCACAAGATGCATCTGGAGCGAAAGCAAGTGATTTGTGGTTTATGAAATTTGAGAAACCACGGTCTCCAGCACACGTTTTACCGTGTGTTATACACTTGACAGTTCTTGGTCGAAATTGTTGCACTTCTCAGCGGTGTCCGAAAGTTGACGAGAGAAAAAATCGAGTGGTTATCAAAAATAGTGGATGAGTTGTTGTTAGACTCTTTGTACTGCTTTGTTAAAAGAAACCACAACAACGCTTAGTGAGGTCCTCCGATCCTGATGAGTAAATAACTTCGTGGCAGCAAGGGTTTCCTACATTTGACTAAAGACACCTTTAACAGACTCAGCCAATTCGATGGCTTTTTGGTCCTCACGAATTAAATCAGTCAGAGACCTCAGGATTTGTGCGCATCGATAACTGAACCTACAGTAGTTGTCAAGGTCGCGGACACATGGAAGATCAGTGGTAGTCTTAGGTTTCGTGAAATCTCTAATGGCGTAAACCTAGTCGTTCACTGGATTAATCCCGTCATGATCCAGAAAAACAACTGATGCATGGTCCAATTGACAATTTTCGGTATTCATCACCACATCGTTGATTTGTGAGCGTGCGGATAATATTGACGAATGGAACAAATGATCGTCTTCGTCCGCGCTCGCAACGAAAACGTCATCGAAAGAAAAAGGGATGCAATCCGCTGAAAACATGGCCTTTACACTGCCTAATGCTCTGAGACGCGTAAAGAAACGTCGGCGGCAACATAACCCCAATTGGTCAGGTTAGACAGGTTTAGATCAATGGCAGTTCTAATGTCTTAAGCCCATACTTTTATGTTGTTGCTACGGTTTTAAGTACACCTCTGTAGTGGACAGTGTGACTACGCCAACCTCTGACCACAGATTTTGAATAAATGACTGCCCTTGAAAACCTACACGTCGAAGGACACCGTTGATACCTGCTAATTCCAGCCTTTTTTCGTCCGCATAATGCATTACTGTTTGCAAGGCTCGACACTCTTACCGGCCTTTATGCCAAACTTTTGATGCAAACGGTTGGTCCCACTAACCACCGCCACAGTGGTGGACAGGTGTTTCGACCCGGTTCCTGTGTCGTTGCGCCTCCTTTCGTTTACTGGTTAATTCACATGCCTTCCTTCAACCAAGATCTCCACGTCTGCATGGTCTGGTGGACAAGTGCTTAAATCGCAATTTACCACTTATTCGCGGGTCGTGTGTTCGATTTTCTTGTGTGCTTGTGGTGCTGAGACCCAGCGAAATTGCTGTCCATCACTTCGCTGGTGGTCACTGAGACCACCCGTTCGTGAAAACCCTTTTCTCAGCTCTTTTTGGGGCTACGGTGGGTGATTGTTCGCTTGCAGGCCAACCATAAGACGACTGGTCGATTTCAGCTTATAAGCGAAAGGAAGCGAAACGGCTCAGGAAACCAAACTTTTGATGACAACAACAGCACAACTTGTGGCGACCGCGCCTACCGTTGCCCACACGTCATCTGTTTCCCCGTGCACGCGTGTGCCCCTCTCTCCCTCTCTCACACTGGCCCCGAACGATCCAATCGTGTTACCCACGCAACCGACTGGGTGACTGTCTCAACTGTCATTGTTAATATGGTGTCATTCTCGTGTTCCACAAAGCTGCGCGCCATTGCCGTCACGTGTTCTTATTCTACTCTAAGCTGACTACGTGTCAGAGCTCGTAGATTAGCGTGTGTTCTGAAGTGTAACAATCGGTGTGCAAATCGAGAACAGTGACGTGGCTAAGGTCATACTTGGGACAGAACCCCAGGTGTTCTCGCTTCGACAATACACCATAACATCTGTGTGACCTACCTTCGAGGAAATAATGGATCTGTAAAAGGACGCGGTATTGTGTGGTGTAGCCTGCTATTTCCCAAACTTTCCCAAAGTCCAAACCTTGAGGTGGTGCCAGAAGAAATTACAAGTCCTGTGAAAGCCTTTGTAGCTGAAGCTTGCGTAAAAGTAAATCGTCTATAGAAATAGTTCCGATAAGTTGAAGGTGTTTAGAGGGCTATCGATTCCTCAGTGGGTTTATCTTTGTTTAAAGACCCCGTAGGGCTCAACTTAGTCTGCTTCTGCATGCCATGCACCACGTCCAGAGAACCAATCAAAAATAACCAGGAGGACTTCCACCACAGTCTGCGATAAAACTGGTTGAATTTAGAAGCTTGTGACTTGTTCGCCCAAAAGTTAATTAATACCAGAAGGTGGGTAACGCCAATAAAAATGCATGTATATTTGTGTAACACGTAAGTGGCAGCGTAGCAAATAAAAGTGAATAACAAAAATTGTATAACGAAATGTTGGGAATTGTCAGGATCCAGATAACGCAGCAGAAATGATTTTGACAACCACGAATCACCATTTGTGACAGTGGGGGCTTGCGGGATGTGACGGATGAATAGGCTGATATGGGGGCAAACGTTAATTGGCACTTCGTTTCTTGAATGAAGCCGTACATGTCTTGGAGTCGAAAGTCCTCATCGTAGGACTGCGTGTTGTTTAGCTCGTGTGGCGGCGTCAAGGCATGCTGTGCAACAGTGAATGGTCATTCCTCTTGACGTGTCGTGTAGAAGTGTGTGACAAAACCTGATTAATTGTTGTGGCAGTGTTCGTGGCCATGAGCCGTACCAAACAGTGGGTCTGGCGATATATTGGGGATACCGACACTAACGCGCCTGACAAAGCTGGAACCGGTGATCATGTCGAACATTCCTCCCCAGGCGCTTCGTCGAGCGGTCCCTGTCAGGCATTGTGTTGGGCGGTCTCATTCAACGTTGTGCGTGGCCGCCGTGTCAGACGTTGTACGGGATGTTGTACTGGATGTTGACAGAACAGACATGGATGTTTTTACAGTTCACCTTAGCTTTGAAGTGTGGGGCAAGGGGATATACCTGTGTTATATACTAGGCAGCTTCGTTCGTGAGCAGTACTCTACTCACAATTTGGGGACACGTTTGGGAATTAAAGGGCAAGCGTCAACGCCAAGAAGACGACGAACCAAAAACGACTATTGGAATAGTGTGTACACGCTATGGGGAACGTGCCATCAGGACGAACGAAAATTTATTGCTGCCCAGTGTGTGTGAATACACTTCAGCCGTGCGAATGAGTGTGCGCGTTCGTGGTCCTGTATGTTAGCATAAGCTGTACAGGATTCTGTGCGATAAATGGCTCTGCAAGCCAACCGTGCGGATACACGTTACGTGTTGGGTACGACGTTAGGGCAGTAAATGACCTGGTTACACACATGACAACGCATTAGAGGTGTGGCTCCAGTTGACCAAATGGTGACCTGTCAGTTTCGAATGAGGTCACTCGAATCCTTCCAGATTTAATACTGCTAAACTGACACTAGAATTCAACCATAATGAGTCAAGCTTTGCGGTTATTTGAGCAGAAGATCGGGCATCGAAAATCTAGCAAGTCAATACCAGATTATTAAGACACATTATTAATACACATTAAAGCGCGAAGGGTAGATATGTACGAGAGTACAAGGTAACATGCAGTATGTAGAATGAGAAGAGGCGACCGGAGTAGGAATAGAAAGTGGACTGCTATGGTGCGTCCTTCGTTAGCAGCAGCTCGAATTTATTCTTTGTAAGCAAAACCAGCAAGAACGATTCAGAAAGCCATAGCTAGGAAAACAAAAAAACACACATTTCCAGAATATTCAGAAAAAAGAATGACAGTTGTTTCTAGCCTACTCTGGAACCAACGTTGATATTCACTGTTTAAACAGAATAATCAAGCAAGAATACAGAGAATCCGTGAGAGTGAAAAGCATGAAAAATCGAGTTACTTCTCAGGAAGGCACTCTCGTTTGTTCCAAACAAACGACTCCACAACCAACCTGAACAACATTAACCATGCAAATAGCTAAATAAAATGTTTTCAGGAAGGCATGCATCCAGTAACAAAGAGTCAGGTGAACATAAAGGAACATAAAGTAGGCACCCGACAATCCAACGAGCATGCGTTTGAAACGATACAGTTTTCCTCCCCCAGCAAGGGTTGTTTTATCCTGACAAAGTTGACCGATTGTTTGGAACCTGGCAATATCTAGACCAAAACTCCATCACTGTGAATATCCAGGCGTTCTACAGCTTGTCAAAAATTTATGCTACCGCTGTAGTGGTCGCCACTTTATTGACTGTAGTTTCGTTAACCCGTCTGTAATCTACATAAAGTCGAAATTTCCCACTGGGTTTCGTTACCAGCAAAAAGGGGGATTGAATGGGCTATTTGCCACCCCAGTGATTTCTTCTTCCACCATGTCCTTTACCTGCCGCACAATCTCCTGCTGCAACTGCATTGGAGTTCTTCTGAGACCGAATGGTCCAAATCACCTTAGCCCGATGGGGATTTCGTGTTTAATCCAGTCACACTAGCCGTACTGGTCTTAGTCTGTAGCGAACAATCCTCGGAATTTGTGTATCACTTCACTAACTAGTTGACTGTCACAGGTTGGTATTGATCCAGGTAAGTTCACCTTAATTTTTCCTCGCTAGGGTTTGCACTTTCTCAATGGGGGGGACCAGACCAAACTTCGTCACGAGCTTATCATGTTTCAGATCAGTCATGGTTTCAGCACGGTCAGAAAAGTCCGTTCCCAGTATGGTCCGGCGTGCATCAGGAGAAATAACGAAGAGTTGTTTGATAACGTGACCCTTGAGTTAGATATCATATTCTTTCAAGCCATTAACTTCGAGGGTAAACCCATTGACTATTCGAATGACCATTGCACACAGCTTAACAATTTTTTCTGATCTCGGCCTATCCAATGAAATCACCGCTCCAGTGTCAAATAGTAGCACTTCTAGCTAGTATTGATTTCTACTCTGATCTGAACTGCCGTCTTATCAATCACCACCATAACCGAGCTTCCTTTTCCAACCAAAAACAGTCACCTTCGGAAAAAGCACTAGACTAGTGCTTCTTTTCGAAAAAGGCTCGCTGAAAAGTCTAGCTGAATGTGAAGGCTGCGATCACATGTGAGTGATCGTCAACTTGAAAATAAACCAAATCCCCGACTACTCATCAGTAATCAAAAACAGTCAACCAAACGTTTATTTAAGTATGACTTTTTCTTGTCAACTGGGCAAAATCTTTGCCAGTCTTCATGTCTCCCGCATCTGTAGCCTACTTCGCTACGATTTTCTTCCTTCTTCACCTTCAAAGCCACCAATTCCTGAGTCAACCCTCCCATTGCCTTTAACTCGTTGACTGTCACAAAGTTTTTTGCCAGCAACTGTCAAGCTGCATCAGCCAACCGTTTCAACGTCATCGGATGTGCAATGAGAGCAATCTTGAACTGTTATCGGACTGTTGGTGGCATTCCTTCCAAGAACCGATCTGTCAATATCCGTTGTCCTGGGTCCTGGCCCAACTGCGGCAGCGCTGCCGGGAGTGATACGGTGTAAACGAGAGCGTCGCTTCCGTGACCAAGCCTGGAGCTCTTGAACCACCACATTACCTCTGTGCAGTCGGCGGGGACTCCGAATTAGGTGATCACCGCCTTCTTCACGCCGGCCCACTCCAGCTCCGCAGGGCTCTTGCACGCTGCCAGCTTCGCTCAGTGGGTCTTGACTTCGTCCACCTCAGCCACCTCCTTAAAATCCTTCAGAAATCTCCGAACGTCCTCAACCTCCAGCAGCTGCAGTCACGGGATCTTCATCCCTAATCCTGGTCACGGCGCTAACCATTGCGAACCTAGAACGCGGATGGCACATGAACTTTTAATCTGGAAATCAACACACTGGCTGTGTACCTCAACACCACACCGAACACAAACACTCATTTGCACGTAACACTAATGTCGAAACGTCATGGTTGCCATTGTCAAGTTTTATTATGAAAACACCATTTCCTGCCACAGTGTACTCCAATGTTCCTTCCCCTATTTTACCCCGGTTACTTCAGTACCCAAATACGTGCGTGGCTACTGAAGAATAGTATAGTGTGATTGTTTATCATCACTACACAAGTAGTATACGCAATCACTTGTCTCGGGTGCGATAAATAGTAAGTTGGTAAGATTGGTAAAAACAGCCGCACGCACGTATGCACCAGTATAACCAAAGCTTGATACTAGAAGACCCTACATTTAAACTGAAGGGTCACTGTACAGAAATAATCTAACAGTCCAATTTCGAGACAGTCTTGTAAGGTAGACTGTCTGACTGTGAACTTTGTTCAATCAATATGTGTCAATGTGTGTCAACACAGCAGATAGTGCAATCAGAGACAGGTGAAAAGAACTAACATATGAGAAATATGACTGACAGGAAGTCGGAGTAAATCACTTACAAGTTAGTTTGTGCCTTTACCCTAGAAACATTGTGAAAATCTTGCAAAAAGCAATACAGCATTTCGGTTTATGTCTAACATGAATGATTGTGAACGTCTGTTGGTGCTAGTCGTGCGGTTCCGAATTGACCACTTCTCCACGCTTAGTCTGTCTGGTACAAATTCGAGCGTATAAACTGCTTACAGTGATGCATTTTGTAGTCCTGGTTGAATGGTGAAAGGTTGGACATTTTTGCAGAAAGATCATCTCGTGGTTATCTGTGTTCCGTTGTTGAAGTAAACGTTCACCAATAATTGTCTGAGAACGTGTAACATTATCCTCCAAGTTCGTCTCCTATACAACCCCGTTTGGATGCCTTGTGTGATTTTATGAAACCAGTGTTGTATTCCCTCAGATAATCACTTAGATTCACTTGTTTAACTTAATTTAGTTTCTTTGCATTTGCACCCATTTTGGAGGACCTGTACAATTACATTTTGGTCATTCCTTGATGGTTTATTTGAATGCCCGATTGATTATCGTTTAAAATAAGGGAGACATGTTATTTTATATGTTTTTCCGAGCGGTACACAAAATCCAACTTCACTTACTGTTGTTTGCACGTTTTCGAGAGTCGTAAGTTCATCCCGTTCATCCGAACACCTTGGGTGGTGTGCTTTGGATCGCGGTTACACGCAGCCTAGTGTTAACTCCGAATCCATTTGGACTGGTTTAACAAAGCTCACACACCTAAAAGCAACCTGATCTGTCTATTCAGTTGTGTCCGATCTCCCTTTGTACGTAAAAGGTGGATGAGCAGTGGAATTGTTCATCGCCCACCCACAGACGTTCTCCATCCACGAGCTGCTAACTGCCCTACTCTGTCTCTTCTTTATCCATCTAATGAGTTGCCTTCTGCCTGATTCAGAAATGCTCAGTTGCTAGCCATTTATTTCTTCATACTGAACTGAATAACATGGTCAGTATGCCTTCTTAAACCTTATCCCATATCTTTACAGTTTCGTCGGTCTGTCTGATCGTTCACCCTCAGTTAGCTACTTACGTCCAGTTATGCACACTAGTGTATGCCTTCCCAAAACGGTTGGCATATATTTGCTTGTCCCATACCTAAGCTATACAGCCTGTAGATATAAGCTGTTTCGAAATTCCTGAGGCAGTAGGTTAACTATTGAACAGTCTGGTCATCTTGTGCCTTCACTTTTTCATCATACTACTCACAAACACATGTCCTCTAAGCCAGCTCGGCGTGTGTGGCGTAGTCTCGTAAAGGCGCGATTGTGAGGCACGATGTGAGAAGACTCGATGTGTAGATGGGGGCAAAACTCCACCATCGTAATACTATCTAGGATTTTGAAGCAGACGAAGTTGCTGCACATTTCCTGCAAGTCCTCTTGCAATCTGCGCTGGTCTACAGGCTCCAATGAAACTGGACTAACTCCTTTATTCGCAGACCAAGAGGAAATCACAGAATAAGCGAATGTAACTGATAGAGTGATGTCTGCCCCAACATTCAGTTGAACGGGAAGTCAGCCCATCAGCTAGGTATCAAGTGACAACTCACATTTTTAACAGGGTCAAAGAATTTTTAGCTGAGGCTGGTGCAGAGGATGACTAACCATGGTCAATTCTGGTTACTTACTGACGCCTGGTTTACACGAATCAGTCGAGGTTGGACAGCTATCAACGCTGGCAGGAGAACTGTATTACGATTAACACGGTTTTAAAAGTTCTCGTGAAGGTGTTCGACTAAATATAATCACCGGCAAAGAAGACAGATAACTTCTGATGGCAAATAAAACAAATCTTTTGTATTCAGGGTAGACTTACTGAGCTTTCCGTACCTTTACTCGCATTGCAATGACCCTCAAAACGAGAACTGAGTTACTGTTAATATTGACTACTCATTAAATTAGGGAAAGTAGAATAGTTCGCCATTCAAGCTAAAGCCCTAGTTTTTGTAATACATTCATCTCGTTCCAATACAAAACTGCGACCAAATTTGACTATACCTTTCTGAGTTTAAGATATCTCAATATCAGCTTCACCTGTCCTGATTTCAGTGTAAGATGTCCCAAATGTGTGCACTGGGTTTCAACGGCAAACGGCGTCGAACGGCTAATGTTCACGTGAGTAAGCTGATAGACACAGAGATTGACTGGCTCTTAAGGAGTGAGAGGACAGAAATTCACGGGGTGCAGCAGGTAAACACAGGCAGATCGACTGGATCCAGTTGTTGAGATGAGTGGCGCAGGCCCTTCCTAAAGTGATCGAATGGTAACTATCCGAATAACAGACAGATGATCTCAGGGGCAACTGGAAGCAGAGCTGAAACACTTAGAGCAATCGATCGATCGCACTTCTGAGTCTGGGCCAATAGTTGCCAAGGCAAGAGGAAAACCATTGCAATTACACTCCAGCTTTTATTTACCGAGGCGTGTCTCAGATAAGACTGACCGTTCCATGTGGGTAGCGTAGAGATTTACTGGCTAATGTGCTGACAGTGTAGTACGCTTGAGAGCACACTAGTTGCATCGAACACATTTCAATGTTATCGACGGCCTAGACAATGGTGAACACTGAGATTGGATGACGTTATGAAAATATGCCAATCAGTAGCCTATAATGAACCGGTCAAACACTTTACCATAGAATCCGACTACTGGATTCATACCGGCTATGACACCTTATTATTAACACTTTCTGAGAGGTGTCTGCGTAATAATCGAACTAACAACCAGCTCTAACTAGTTTCAGCTTACTTTACACTATCCGTTCTCGTGAATCACTGTAAACGCCTCATACCAGTGCAGGTTTTCACCTGCCTAAGTGACACAGAGGAGTTGGCCACTGTAGTTCGGGTTCGTCCCGCTGGCTGGGGACCTCGCGACTTACAGAATCGGTAGTTGAAGACTATAGATAAGGTGGCAGCTAGTCGGGTTCAGTAGCGTAAATGCTGTTGTGTGACCGAACTGTCCATGAAATGACGCATGGTAGTGAAAGCTGTAAGGAAGCTGTCTTGCTGATGTCACCTTACTTTCACTTATAACTCGATTGTTTGTTTGCAAAGGTGTAGGCGCCTCGATGCTAAATGTTTGAACATAGAATTATCAATTTTAAGTAGTTAGGTCCTTTCCGCTCCCCTTCTTTTTTCGCCTCTCTTTCTGTAAGGGATTTGCGTTTTCATTCATGGTTGTGTGGCAGTTAAGCATCCGTGAGAACCACTGATGTATTGCTGTCCATGGTCATGATGATGATGATGATGATTTGGATGATGATGATGATTTGGATGATGATGATGATTTGGATGATGATGATGATTTGGATGATGATGATGATGATTTGGATGATGATGATGATTTGGATGATGATGATGATTTGGGTGATGATGATGATTTGGATGATAATAATAATAATAATAATAAAGTGACGTTGGCCCCTGCCAGAGGGAAGCAAAATTATTTCCTGTCGCTTGTGTAAACACAAGCTGAAACACGTATCTTGGTCAAACCAACAAGTTGTGCATTCACCCACTCAACCTTAAAATAGGAAGTCAGTTTTTGCCTCTCGATGCCGACCGCCCACTTTATCAATTGTGAATGCCGGTTGCTCAATGCACACATGAGCTTCATTCGTTTATTCTCGTGGTCCAGCTTGGTACTGGTGTACGAAGAGGAAAAATAGTCTGCTTCGGTGAAAATTTACACTGACTGAGTTGCTCATTTTTCTTTCTTGCCTCATGCTCTCTCCATACACACATGAGGGGTGGTTTTTCATGGTTTTCCACCAAACCATAGCACCAAAAACTGTAGAATAATTAAGTGTGCTCGGGTCACAAACTAAAAGTAATAATCACGTACCATGTGAAGAAGTTAATTAATGGCCACAAGTCGCATCAACTGATAAAATGTCAGTTGAAATGGTTTCGTACTAATGGGTTGAACATCTTGTGATCACTAAGCTTCTAATCAACAATTTGAACCGAAATGGACCGTGTTTTCTTCTACCTGCACCAAAACCGAGTTGGCCCAGTTTTGGTATACAGATTAGTAGATAAACAGAGATTTGATCTAGAATCAACTAGGAAATGATAGCATCATGAATAGCTGGCATCCATCATTGTTAACTAATTTTCATCATATAATCGGCTTTATTCAGGAGTACAATACCAGCGCCTTTGTCTGGTCACAGAAATGCCACATCTTGCATCTGTCTCAGTGTTTTGATGGTCTAATAATGTTCAGAAAGTAGACAACAACGCTGGTGAATGGTTGACGATATGAACTGTTGTGAAACATTGATCATTCTAGCACCAAACCAATCTGTAATTTCTGTCAAAGTGGGAAAATCCTTTTAGCTGATCGTGTAGGTTTTTAAACTGAGCTTGAGTCTTCAACCAGTTGAGTTTTTTTCGGCAGAAGCTTGTACTTCAAGCCCACAGAAAGTACTTCTAGCTAGGCCTGCGTAAACTGCTTACATGACATGTTGTGGACACGCTTCAGGGCATCAGTGGGAAAATTGGGCTTGTTGATGGTACAAACCAACGGCCCATGAAGATTCTGAAGCGTTTTAGTTACAGTTTTCTTGATGATATCCTCGGTGAAGTTCTTAAACCCTACACGGCCTACATAAGTACGGTCAGCTAACAAAGCAGTAAGGTGTTGTTGCGCCCCTATGATCTTGTAGAGATTTTAGTGGGCCGCGTTGACTTGGAAAATAGCCGGTCTGTCGTTACTGAACACTAGTTTCACAGACAGAGTTCTGAGGAAATCTGATGGAAAACGACCGGGCCGAATACACTCCTGACATAAGTCAATACGATCATGTAATGAAAGGGTACCAAAATTCATACAACAATGGATTTCATTAGTCAAACCAGGTAAGTAAATTTGTAACATGCTGGACTAGCTGTGATAGGGGCTTACGGTCATATATTTTTCAAGGAATGTGCACCAAATAATTACACGTTCTCTTGAAGAAATTTAATGTCATTTGAGACAGTGACAACTTGTACACGTGGCAGATTCATAGAGTAGTTCCTAAGATTCTTCACAAAACAGATCAATGCAGGGGCAGCGTGGAAAAGTTCCGGAGCAACCTAACAGAAAATGTCATTAAAACGAAGTGGATTGAGGACGCGCATGCAGTAGTTGGCCTCCTCTGAGGTTTGTTTAGTCCGTTGACCATAAGTAGCCGGTTAACACACTTTAATATATGGTCAACAACTTCCAGTATCCACCATTATCTCGGCCAGTTGTAATATCAGAACTCACTTCGGTAAGTCTAATCTGTCGTCAGTCGTACTTTTCCCGTCGTGTAGCAGCCAAGAGATATCTACGTCACTAAGGTGAGGCGGTTCGTCCCACTGGATTGACACTAAGTCATCTAAGCCGGAGGTTCTTCAACTACCTTGGACACTCCTGTCTACTGTAGAAGATCACGGCTGATCCATTATTCAGAGTTTTTAATCCTGCTTCCAGGTGTAAAGGTAGTCATTAGGACTGTTACTAGGATGACCACCATTCAAACACCTGGGATAAGTTTTGTGTGACTTGTTCTACTTTTCGGGCGATGGTGACCGAAACTCGCCTACTCACAAACAAACGGCAGGTTCGGAAGAGGTATCATCCGTGTGGGCAGAAAACTATGTAAACTCCAAGACGAAAGCCTGGAATGTTCTTTCACTACTAAAATCGCGATAGTTAATTTCAATGTTTGATATAGTTTTACTGACTTCGGTCAGATTAGTTCGGCCAGAGCCAGTAAAACCATACGTATTTAAGTGTTAGAGCCCACATCGAAGAGTCCAGTTTTCAGCCTTCCACCCATGTTTACCATGCGCTATTCAGCCCATAGTTCACCGATCAGTGGAATAAAATGCCACGAAAAATAAAACCAGTGGAAATTATGTCAGAACTCAGCGTGTCCACATATCAACATGGTGAAAAACTGCATCTCCAAAACTAAAGGCATGTCGATCGTAAGCAGTACAACTGTAAACCAAAATCTACTGAAATGCAACTCAACAGAATGGTTGCAGTATGTTCCGGCGATGGTGTTAGACACAATAACCAATAGAAACATGAACAGTCAAAACGGAGCGCTTTCCAAACGCAGCCTTGGCTACTCGATAGTGTACTGTTGAGCGAGAATACGACGGCTGTGATCAGTTGTGGGTGTTGTTCAGCTTATATCAACCAAAACAGCATGATTAAGTGTTAAAATTACCTGGCAGAATCCATCTGCGTGAATCTACCGAATACCTCTTCGATCGGACTGAAAAAGATCCACGATACAAAAAAATTGAAATACTGCAATGCATACACTAAGTAACTTCGTGTGCTTTCTTATGCACAATCTAACTGTTAACTATGATGATGGCATTTATCCCAAATTGTTTTACGTCAAATTTCACCAATGATCCAATTAAACATTTATTCAAGGTCTCCCAGATTACACTGAAATGGCACAACGTTAGCGAAACACAAACAGATGAAAACCAAGCGAAACGTTTGAAAAACCTTTCGATATGTAGCACTGTATTGCGTACGTGATCTAGTCTGTACCTAAACCATGTAATCCGGATCCAGTCTGACATACCAAGTTTAAACAGAAATTTTTCTGTATGACATCTGCCTCATTTCGCTCTACAGAATTGCCTTCATTTTCCCTGCTGAATAACTGCGTCCGTCAAACACACGGCCTCTTGAAAACATGTTGTTACTCATATCTACCCGGTTTAAGGACACGGTTTGTTCAGGTTTTTTAAGAAACATTTGTACATTTTGGTGCACATTCTCGCCTAGCACGTCAAGGTACTCATCCATGAAATTTGTCTTTGAGGGTCTTTACTTTAACGCCGTTTCGCGGTGAGCACACATGATGGGTTAAACGTTTTAACATTCAGATAACTGAGCACCTCTTTCTCATGAACACCTCCAACTGTGCGCTCCCCACATTTCTAATTATTGTTCTCCAGTGACCTCCGTGCTCAAAATGTCCCAACAAGTTCGAACAAAATGATCAACTAACTGAATCGATACGCTTCGTCGACCCGTCTCACTGTTTTGAACATAGATACCGTCAACCATCTGCGCAGTTCAAACACTAGGTGGGTCTGAATGGGAATAGCTAAGATAAACTGCTTGTCAGTAGACCAGACAACAGGCTATTTTCAGTCGCGGGGTTGGTTCAGTCGAAATACGAATCCCCCTGGTGCTGTCATGTCGACCACGGTCGCTTCCGCAGACTACGTTGAATTAAGTCATAAATATGAATAGCAGTTAGTTTGATATCCTTCAAGTCCGGGGGAAAGAAAGGGCTGATCTTTCAGGACAGTCTTTACGTACTATCTCAGTATAAGTCGAGGTGACGATTACGACCAGACACCAAAACTGAAGTGTTCCTATCTGCAATCCTATTTCGTAGACACATTGCCCAAGGCCTGGTAATGACGAAGAAGATTCACGAACCAACTTCGGTACTTCAACATCTGTGAACAGGAGCAACCTTTGGTCACTTTTGCACTTGCGAGTTAAGCTTTCTCACATATAAGCTGAAAAATGCGTCCAAATATTGCCAGGATTCCTGGAGGTATTTCTGTCGCATAAGCTATTCATTTCGTCCTCGCGGTTCAGATTCCGTGTGGTCAAATCATCAATCAAAATGTCTGAAACCTAGTGAAATTAAAACTTGCAGTTGTTGCCACACCATACATCAATACGGTGACTCTCATTTGTTACTAGAAAGCTCAGTAATATCATTAACTTTATGTATGCTACCATATTAACAGAATGACAGATGTCTCAGAGACTCACTGGCTTGGAATTTGGACTAAAGACTAAAAAGTAGGGAAAATTGGCCTAAAATTGCTGCAAATGGTTTAGACACCAAATACAAAACCTCAGAATTAGACCAAAGGCTTAAAATAGATCTACATAGTTCTCCAGATCATAATTCAATCAAACGGATGGCATGTTTTCAATAATGTTTCCATTCTGGTCTAGTGCCTCTGTTTGTTGTGAAAATATTTTTACGTGCCCATTCTTTTAACAACCCTCGCAACCGGTTCCGTCCCGAATTAAACAAAGCAGATTGAGATAATTTGACAGAGAGTCAAACCGGCAGTATGTGTCACAGGCTTAAATCCTTAGTTACTAGACCACCGGCCGCGGAATGTTTGTATGACCGCAAGAACCATACGATACACGAATCATTTGAAATTTTGATTCTCGTAGTCATTATCAATGCAAACTGACCATGAAATAGATCTTGTTTGCCTGGCCGACAGGGTGTCAGTAAATCGAAATATATCTAAATATTTAAACCTGCGTCTGTTTGAGACTGTTCATCAGCCTCTGAACTAGTGATCGCGGTATGGGTAGGCAATTTCAGTGCATAGTTAACTAATACGCCATGTAAAGAGGTGTGCAAAGGAAGAGAGCAGTGCACACCCCTGAGGGATCTTGTGTCATTCTCGCAGCTAATTATATATTCTTTCTGTTAACTAAAGGAAAATATAGGCCACAAATAACCACTCGCAATGAAGTTACGTCACAACCGCAATTAGATACAGAACGTATGCACCCTTTTACATAATAAATCAACATGGTGTGTATATTCACAACTCACAAAAATTTGCGACAGTCTACAAATGATAGTCACGAGATTATTTCCCAACAAGCGTGAAGTAACTTGCCTGCTTAATGATTTGTATACTGGAACCAAAAGATACGAACCGAGTGGCGTAAACTAGCAGGAGACTATGCATTTTGAATACATATCCACAGGTTATGTATGATTACAAGAAACATATGGTTGGCACCATATATTTCAGACTAGCATGTCACAGTGACCGGAGCCAAAGGACGCCTCCGCTTAATCATCACCGCGAGTGGCTTGCGCTGCACCATTCGTGGTTTAAATCACGCCATGCATCTAATGTAAACCCGAAGGAATAAGACCAGGCAGTGTGTTGGTTAGGTTTTTATATCCAGCTGGCCAGTGCTGGCTAGTCAGTTCATAGGCTAACTGGAAATTGAAACCCCTACGTCTCAAGAAATACACCAAGAGAGACTAATGGTAAGACCTAAACGGAGAACAAAAATATTGAAACTGTAATACAAGAAATGGCTCAACATGCAGGTACATGCTAGTGCATTGAAGAAGGGATAGGAACAAAAACAAAATTCATGATTGAACTAGAAGAAAACAGATAACGAAGCTGAAGAAAAAGAAAGATAGAAGGCCACAGATATCCAGGTTTTTGAAAAGGAGAGCGGATTAACTGCCAAGCGGCGGCGGTCACTGGTCGATGCGAACATGAAAAAATGGATATGATGGGTATAATCTGCTTGAGCTTATCGTGCTCCTTGTCTCCTGGCTGACGGTGTGTCATGAGTACGTTGGTGACTTACTAATCCAAGGTGGCCAGCGCACTTGCAGCCCCACACATCGCAACGCCATATAGTCATGCCATCACGACCTATGGTACCGACGGTTTCTTTGCATACTGCGCGCTTCCGTCCTGGGCTGCGCAATCACTGTTTAGTGAACTTGCAAACGTCCTTTCAGAACATATTTCTCCAGACAGTCCGAATCAACGCCACGTGTTCCCAACATATACACTTAACGTCACTATTGTATAATATGCAGTTTACTTTGTGAGTAGTATAGTGCGTATATTAGAGAATTAAAGGACAGATCTCCCCGTCAGAAAGGCGAGGGACCAGAAGCGGCTATTGGAACACACTATGGAGGACGTGTCACCAAGCAGAATGACTACTATCAAATATGTGTTGATACAGATCAGTCAAGCAAATAAGTGTGCGTGTTCGTTATCCTAGGTTTTCGCATAACCCGTACGAGGTTTCATGTAGTAAACAATTTTAGAAGCTGTATCTTGCGGCCACAACATTAAAATTCGAATGACTTATCTAGATACCATTGTGGTACCTCAACTTTTGGTCACCAGGATTTCGCATACTTGATTTTACGTGGACGTGCAGCGACTGCTTTAGAATGCGGTCATCGCCCATTTGACGAACGTGACCTAGCCAACGAAAGTGATTGCGCATTAGCATAACCTTACTCCCGCCCATGCCCGTTCGTTGCAGTATCACAGTGTTCAAAACCATGTCTGACCACTGAATATCCAGGGTGCGTCTTATACATTACAGACAGAAACGGATCAGATAGCGCCTGTTCCGTTGACACAATGTCAAAGTTCCACTGCCGTACAGCGGTATAGGCAGCACAGTTGAGCATTAGACAGACAGCTCAGTGGACAGTTTCAGGTTGTGGTTCTTCCAGACACGTCTCTCAAAGCGTCCGAAAGCAACACTAACTGGCGGCCCACGAACAAATCTGTTGACGGATTGCCATCCGAGCAACTGAAGCCCACGCAGATAATGACAACGTTTTCATTGTGCAAATTTCAGATTCACCTGTAGGAACAGCACCTCTACCCTGAAAAGGCTGAAAGAAAGAAAATGTCCTAACCGTGTTGATATCCAAACCCAATTTGGATGCCGCACTTGCGAAAGCAGTGACCAGTCGCCATAGTCTCTTTGAACTTCGTGCAAACAGCGCGTTATCATCTCCGAACAGAGGCATGCGCGTCGTTAGGGTATGTAGCTGCGTTGGAGCACTGAAACTTCGAATATTCAACAGGCGTCCATCCGTCCGGTACTCAAACTCAGCGCCGTTCTTCACCGAGTTCTGAAGATCAGCTGCTAACAAGACAGTCAAATATACACTAAATAGACTTGGGGCTGGGACACAATCCTGCTTCAAGCCAGTGACAATGTCAAAATCATCATTATACCTTCGCCCTCACGCCCGCATGCAACAATCTGACCATAGTGACGAACTTACTTTAACATCCAAACTTACCCAGCACCGTTCACAGCACCTCGCGGCTGACAGAATCAGAGGCCTTGGTGGAGTCCACGGAGAGATTATACAAGAACCGGTTGCGTTTCCGGCGATTATCCTGAAGCTGTTGAGCAGCAAAAACCAGGTCGATCGTACTGTCATTCGTCCGGAATCCACAGTGCTGATCAGGAACAGTAATCTCCAGAACGTCCACATTCAGTCGGTTCAGAAGGATTCTTGCAAACACCTTGCCTATAAACTTCATAAAAACGATACTCCTGCAGCTGTCGAGACAACAACGATGTGATAAGGACATTCTTGAACTTTTGTGGCACTTCTTCCTGCTCCCAGACGGGATGAACGAGTTGGAACAAGGTACGTTCCAACGCCGGCCCGCCCTTCTTCAGTATTTCCCTTGGTACTCTCCTCGCATGCAGCCTCTCCACTGAGCAGTTGTCTGACCGTCCTCTGAAACTCTGAGAAATTCGGGGAGAGAGCAAGATATGATGGCCTGTTGCAGTCACCTAGTCAATGGTATTAGGACGGTTTAGTATGATACCAATGTGTTTGTGTAAAACTTTCATGATGTCTCCTAGTTAGATGCACGAAGAGTCGGCATTCACGTCAACCATTGCTTTGGTAGACTGGATGGATGGACCGGAAATCAACTCAAACGAATCTGAGAGCTGGTTATGTTATCGGTGATCGGCGTAGCCCTGTATCCGATGACATTACTTCCTCTATCAATCGTTCTTGATCCCGTGAACACCGGAATGTTGATCTCTTGTCTTCATTGTATGGGTCCGTTGCGGAGATTGTCGCGTTGTTATCAACGGACGGTTCCGGACGTTTCTGACGCTTCACACTGATCATCACAGTGGTTGATACTGTGATCTGTTCTTCGAGCTGTTGCCACGTAATCTCGGGGGTGGTGGCAATAGGGTCGTCTTTCAGACGAGTGGCAGATGCACGTCAAAAAGCAGTTCTCGTCCCACAGTCCTCCATTCGTTTGGCAGCTAACTTCTTACATACATAGGTAAATAAATCGGTCCTGAACAGCCTATGACCTATGCTACATTCAGTGCTGCACATCACCCGCGTGATACTCACTTCACGGACGTCGCGGTGCTGCACAATCACGTAATCAAGCAAATGTTGGTGACCGCCTCGTGGGTGATTCCGAGTCGTGATGTCGCTCGTATTCAGCTGAAATCGGATGTATGTGATAGCCAAATCATGAATATCACACAAGTGTAGAAGAAGATTACCGTTCTCGTAGATTGAACCAGTGCCGTGAGGTCAGATTGTGGTGGATTGTCAGGTCGGAGGTGCGAGTTCTCGAACGCTCAGCCGAATACCTCAACGCGGGGGGAGGTACGTTCGAAAACCTGCCGCGATCGGATCAAGGACAACGTGCACGACCGGATGAGTCATCGCTCGACTAGATCGGACCAATGGACGAGGCAGGGCAGGCGAAATACGACAGACGGCCAGATCGGAGGCGTGGTTTTTCCAACATTTAGAGGAACATCTCGACACGATGTTGGAATACGGTCAAGGCCAACATTGGGTGGATGGCAGACAGCACGAGCAGCCGGACGAGCCATCGCGTAACGAAATCGGACAAACAGACAAGGAATGGCAAGCGGAAAACCCTCCGATAGAAGGCACCGGTCACACACGTAAACCGGTTAGAAGTGCACACGACGTGTGAACGGAAACCGGGGAGTGCTGCGGGTTGGAATTATGACTCATAAACGAGAGAGCGCGCGTTGCATGTGACTGGCGATTTGGACAATAAAGATCGTGCTTTAATGGACGCCTTCTCGCTACAAGGTGACTGCCGGCCAGGTTGTTGGATCGCACCCAACTATTGCGTCCAAATCACCCAGAAAAAACAGTCGGTAACTCACCGGTGCCGACCAGATAGTGGCACATAGCTGATCGCAGAACTCGTTCTTTGTCTCATCGATGTGACACGGAGTTGGACCATAAACAGTAACAAATGTGGCACATTTACCTCGAACAAGTCGCAGGCACAAGGACGGTATTCGTGGGCTGATGCCGTGTGGTTCGCCTATTATCAAATAATGGATGCTACCATCCGCTGCGATACAGACATTATGCTCCCAAACATTGTCCGTCGGAAGGCCTATCCAAAACGGTGCACTCAACACTTGCTTGTCGGAGCCTACCTTGACTTGTAAGCATTGTTTCATTTAATGTTGTTACATGGATGCCGTGGCGGCTCAGTTCCATGGTGATCACTGCGGTGTAGCGTTCTGGCCTTCCTGTGATACCGCAGTGATGCAACGGCGTTTACATGTTTCAAGTCCCAACTGAGAGTGTTTTGCGCCCCCCAGCGTGTCTCAGGATGTTCGTCGTGTTACTGATATCCCAGTAAGCATTTCCTGCTCTAGGATTCGTGCTGCAGGGGTCATTAGGGGGCGGGTAGTTGGGGCATTTGGAGGATTTGGCTGTGGCGTATTTTCGCCCATCCACCCCGCTGCAAACCCGGTTTATCCTGCGCGAAGGCCGATGCAACATAGTATTTGGTTTGTGTTGTGAATCATGGTTTTATGTGGGCTTGGGATACTGCCAGGCAGCCCAGACGTATACGGAAGAGCGGTTAGAGCCCTCAACAAAGGCACTTGGTTCAAAAACATGTACTGCTAAGCAGCCGGTAACACATACACACAAATACACCATCATCGACCACTAGTAACAACCAGATTGCACAGGCTCAAGGCCACACGCCTATGAAGTCAACACACTCACATGATTTTTATAAGATTAACAACTTAAGAGACAAACGAATCACAAACACACAAAACCAGACCAGACAGGAACAAACATCAAGCAGAACCAAAACACAACAGACTTGCACCATCAACAAACAGCGCACCTGCCTTTTGTTTGACTGCCCTCCTATGGCCAATCTGTCACGACAGTACCTGCAAGGACCGAAGTCCTAGTCAGCACCCAAGCCTGACCGCCAGGCCAAGATAACAGAAAGGGTAAGAGTCATGTACAAATAAGGAGACAGACAGAATTTAAAATCACAACCATACACGAACAAGGTATATCAGTAGTCGTCAGATCTTCGGATTAAGTTATAACGGCTACCTAAAACGTGCCCATTTCCGTTGGCTGCTTATCAGGACAGCTGCAGTGTCAAACCCAAATGTTTGCGAACAGGACGAGATCAGTAAGTACACTTAACTAATGACGTTTCGGTGAACTACAGGATGTGTCCATAGTGTTCCTGAATACTACGCCGAAAACGTTAGGAACACTTACTTTGACTGGTTTGAACCCAGTGTTCCGCGACGGAGTAATTTGACTTTCACCATTTTGTAGGTGCACCTATCTCAGTAACCACTCTCTGTACACGTGACCGCTACAGGGTATGTTTGTTAATCTAAGTAGTTAGTAGCGGATTAGAGCACCCAGTGTAACACTCACCAAAACCGCACAGGAATGCTTCGGCGGCGTTGAATGTACGGAAATCCTCCGTGTTTCATTCGTTAACAATCAATGGAAATGTCAATGTGCGCCTTACTGCACACAGGAAAGCCAAGCAGTAAGTCTTGAAGGCGATATTTCATCAGTTTGGCAAAGACGATCACCCATAGGCCAAATTTCCAGACAAGTCTACCACATCAGTGGTCATTTTCTCTGAGATTCCTACAACTGGCGCGTTCTGATAAAGCGCAGAAAGTGACCATTTTTCTTCCAGTTGAAAAAAGACTATACTTTTATCGTTCAAGGCAGGCAAATCTCGTCAATATTGACAAACTTGTCGAGCTACTAATCCGTGTCACGAGTCGTGTATTAATAGGCTTTTTCGCTAAAGCACATCAATTTCTTTGTAGGGTCATAGCAGTGCTGCCTCCACACGCCGTGGCTGCCCAAGCTTCAGTTTCATTTATCACTAAACATCGTAAACTCTCAGTGAGATGTCCACGAGACCTGGGGCTTCGTTCATCTAAAACTGTGCCGGGGCCATCCGTGTTTGTGAGAGACGGGCTCTCTTATCTTTTGGGTAGTCAAACGAAAGGTAGTGTTCTAACGTTTATTTGGACACTTTCCGCCTTGATAACATAAACAAGTGTACATTTTATTGTCGAACCCCCGTTGTTGTATTGAGTGTCAGTCGGTAGATTAAATACCTGCAGCTTAAATAAACCGAACGGTCGTCTTCGTTTATCGTTGATCGCCACTGTGGATGTGCCTCTCAGGAAACTACAGACAACATTTTGTCATCCGAATACTTTTGGCGATACGCCGTAGGCTCTACTGCAATCTCTTTAGTTTCAAAATCTTTTTCAATTTCATCCAACTTTCCTGGCAGAACTGGAAATAAACACATTTGACTTAATGTGTCTAATAGAAAACAATAGTCACACTGTCAACCTTTTACAATAGATGTATTGTGCGTCACTATGTGTACTCTCCTGGATGGTGCCTGCTCATTTTTTTCTGAACACAGTTAGTCCTTAGGCTTGAAAATATTTGTACTGAAATCATTTTCATAGCTTTCGCGCAAACAAAATGACTTACCAACAGACTGTTTAAGTAGTGACAGAATATGACAATCTTTTACTGTCAATCGTTTGCTGAATCAGGCACTTTAGTGCTGAATGTTGTGAAGTTGACTGGTCACGTAATTAGGCCTCTATGTGTTGTGTTGTGATCCTGTTAGTTGTAAATCTGAGTAATATGTACAACTTGGACCTTTTTCTGTGCACACTATCTGTAGGCAGTGCAGTACGTAAAAAATGAGATCCATTTTCTTCAAAATAATGTGCTGATATACTTTTACCATAGAGTCAAAATGACTCTTATTTAAGACGCAGTACATAGGCACAATGTTGAAATACACCGTACGCCACTGCATCCCACCGTGCGCCTCATATGAAAACGAATGTGCTGGCATGTTGCCCGCACCTGTAAAAAGACGGCCGTTGTTGAAAGCTTCCAGAAACGAGAAACTTTTCATCAAGCTCAAGATGCACTCTTATCCGGAAACAAACTGGTAACATTGGCTGTGTTCCCGATGAACTACGGACATTTGAAAAGATACTTAATGTTGGTGCAAAAATTATTCCACACAGTTAGCCAAACTGTTGGCGGGTCTCCCCGCTCTCCAACCAGGAACGAATGGTAAAAGATAAAACTCGAATTTCATTCTGGTAGGCCAGAACTTCACTTAAGTCACAAACTGGAATGCTTTGTTCAACTCTGTAATCACGACCCAATCAGCTGGGTTGTTCAAAATTCTACTCGATCAGCACATACGCGAAAACTATCTAGTGTGACATCCGCTTTAGACATCTCAAAGACACTCTCACAGGTTACTACATATGTCTGTCTGCGTGCATGTTGGTTGTTGCTGCCGGTCTGTACGTTTGCCCGTTATATAAGGATGTTGCTTTACTGTGTCAACATGTTGCAGGCCAGAGTTTTTCACTCCACTGAACTTCCCCTCTCCATAACTGCTTTCTTTACACTGATAGATCGTCCAATAATATCTCTCTTCTGGATGGCGTAGGAATGAGTGCACAAATCCACCTGATCTTCCTCTCCCCATAAAACTTACGAATACCAGTAGACATTCTGGAAGAATTCAAGTCGATTAGTCTGTTTTTTATTAAAGCATCAAAGTTGTTTCAAATGCTAACTGTGGGGATGATGCAGTAGAACACTTCGATAGCGCAATAGGGATAACAGTATTTCTATGAAAGCAGCTGTTTACCTACTGTTGCAAGCATTTTCTCATCCAGGACTAGGGCAAAGTTTTGGTATCCATAAAGTATAGGTTTACTTAAGAGCCCTGAAAACTCATCTACCTCAGGACTCTGCAACCTCTTGATTCAAACCTTTCTAGTGTTACCATGACCCATCCCCAGATTTTGATGAATGACGCTCAGTTCGTGTACCTTCGAAGATTGTGCTACCTCAAATTAGGATCTATTTTTAAGTTGTAAGGTCTCGTCATCGCCGTTTAATCACACTCCTTGGTATTTTGCACCGGTCACATGAATTCGCTCCATCACATTCAATCGCATTGATTAATCACGTGTTTCGCTATCACATCAAAGCATTCGCAAAGGAACCTCTTACTAACGCAATTTTGAACAAAGGTGCCTGAGTTATGATAAAAAACAAGAAACAATTTATGTATAAGCAAATTGGAATAAAATTACCCTGGCTAAGAAATAAACAAATTTCACGAAAAAAATTCCGCCAGCGATTTACCAATCTGCAGATCAACAGTCTTGTGACCCCAACTTCTTCTGATTATTTGAAAAAGCATTTGTTTGTTCCATATCAATCCAACGCTCACGCGGTCATACTCGATGACTCCGAATCACATCTGGATGTACAGAAGGAGACCAAGTATGGCAGTGTTCAACCTAACGGATCGTTTCACGACGAACAAATCTATCACCTGAGGTCAATCATATGTCCTCCGGACCCAGTAACAATGACAGCAGAATTAGAATTCATTCAGTGGCTAATTCGTTTGAGGCCAAAGCTCCTGTTAGCACCGGATGGTAAGTGATGTACCAATGGTCACAGATTTTTCGTTCACATATATTATTTGTTTCGTAAGCAGTGATTTCATCTGTGGGACCTATACGGACTGTGGCCATTAGCGACTATCTCAATGAGCTGTTCACAGTTTATTAATTGTTACTACCGTTCTCTGATATTCATCTTCCTTCCACCGAAGGTTAACACTCCTGGAACCCTGAAACTTTACTCTAAAAAAACAAATGCACTTTTTCAGTTACATTAATGTTTTTTTTCTCGAAATTTATTTATGTTGGATTTTTTTGCATCACTGAAGTATCAACCTATTTCAATAAAACGTCGCAGTCATTAATTCTAATAGTGCCACTTAAATAAACCTACAGCCTGTGCATATTCCGTTCACACAGATGGGTTACTTATTCAATTACTTTTGTATCAAATATGGTTTGATCTTGTAGCATGTCCACAAACATTGAAAATCGTGTAGAAATCAACTTTTGAACCTAAATCAACTTTCAGCCATAAACAAATCATCTTCCTAATGAGTAGTGTGGCAGGTTTATGATTTTAGATGAGACACATCTGCCGGAGCAGTCGATCCCCTGAATCATTTGGCGGATTCCATATAAGACAGTGGGAGGGATGGGTAACAGAGTCCAAATGTGAAATTTCCGAGCTCCTGGTGTAGCTTCGCAGCTCATCTGGTGAAGCGCTTGTCGCGTTGAGGCATGCTGTGTCTGTTGCTGGTTCGAATCCAGCCGGAGACCTTACTTTTCACAGTTGGCTCTTATCTAAAATCATCTTCCGTAGTTCCCCTACCTAATGGACAGTCTATAAACCACAGTTTTCGTTCTGTTTCTGAATGGACCAGCTGATGAATTCCCACGACCAACCTGCATCGTCTCAGTCGCTTCACATGCTGGCAGTCAATTGCTCTAGCATACTCAAAATATCTTTGACCATCATCAAGCATCATTTTTAGATTTGATCGGTGCCAGCCAGCTTAAAAGACGTTTGCGTATTTTATGACATGTCGGCGACTGGCAAGCCACTAAAACGCATCAGCTGCACAGTTGTGCACACCAGGTATGCAGAAGATTTTATTGTGATCAAAACGTCAGTGTCCATGTGTGCCTGATGGGAAGGAATATTCGTCTTACACCTTCAGCATCACCCAACAGTAATATTGACACCTTGTGGTCAATTGCAGGCTCAAAGAACCTGCTTCAAAACACTCTTGAAATCGTCTGACTGTGGAAGCACAGTCAAAGCCACCTTGTCTACTGCAGAGTGCATAAAACAAGCGCCAAGTGCAGAGTGAGCCCAACGTTTATGAGATGATACAGAACTACGTCTAACTTCTGCAAGGAGAGGTCACATTGGGGAGTGGTTTTTGGGGGTCACAATTCATTAACACTGGTGAGAGTGCTCTGCTAAATACAGTTTGTTGTTGATAATCCCGACATCATTGCACATTTTTATGTCGTAAGTTGTTCGATGGAGTGCAGTTCATTCATTTGATGAGAAACGACATTAGCGAGATAACACTCCCCGGAACGGACGAAGCTGATCTACAATCTTATGTTGATGAACTTCTAAAATGGGCTTAAGTTTCCCACGTAAATCGTGTAGACATACCGGATCCGGAAAATAACTCACGTGAACTTATTCCGTTTACATCGAATGCTTGTCAGAAGTCCGAGTAGAGCAGTTAGAGAGTGCAGATACTCGGAATCACTATATTCAGTGATCAATACATCATCCAGGTAGGCACACGTAAGTGTTGTCTTTTACAAGATTGTCAACGATCTTTTGAAAAATAAAGGCAGAAGAATGTATGTCAAACGGCGTACTGGAACAGGCCCATTTTGGTCGTGGTTGTATCCAGTGTACGAAAATGTACGATTATAAGTTAGAAGTAGCTTGCTCATGTCCGGCTTCGTAAGCTTTTGCCTGCACACTGTTCACGAGTAAAAACGTTTGGTTGTCCAGATAAGGAGAATAGTTGACAATAAGCTTGGAATTGCCGCAACTGCCTACTGAGTGTTCGGATTTTTTTATCGGGACAGCTGCCACTCGTCATTCAGAATGTTGCACTGGGAGAATCGCACCTTGAGCTTGAACTGGGGGTAAACTCTTCTTCTGGTTTCGGTTTTACCGTAAACGGTGAAGTGCGTGCTTCAAAATATTTCGGTTTGAATTTATTTTGCATTCGCTTGATGGCTTGGAAACCATTTACCACTCCTAAATTTGCCTCCAAAACCTAGCGAACAACCAGTACAGCAACAGACTGTCGAACTGTTTTCGAAGCTTTCATAGTGTAGGGAAATATTTGAATGCAGCCTTTTCCCAGAGGCTTTGGTTAGCTGTCTGGTACTACTATGAGTGTACGTGACTTTGTATTATGTTGTATTCGGATCATACACCTACCAATCACCCTAATCAGTACATTAGGTTGCATGCACAGAGTGTGACTGCAGAGTAATAAATATGGCAGGTTTTTGACAACATTCACGCCGGTGCTCATCCAAGAGGCTCCTTTGTCCAGTTCAACCTTCGCACGCTGCTCTCCACTACCCAGGTTTATTTTTTCGGACCTATCAACAGTTCCGACAGTTGTCGTGAGGCTTTCTGTGATTTTCCACCGGAGCTGGCTGATCTGCATACTCCAGTCAGGTGTTCCACCTTGCCACAGTTGCGTCACACGGTGCTGCAAGGAGGATATTCTGATGTACGGGAGTAATGAACACTACAAGGACAACAGATGAAAGACCTGTCCCTCAGCAGCCTTGTACTTTGGCCACCGCCAACACAGCCAACAGCCTTCATTGGTGACCTTGTGAACGTTTGCAGCTGTTGAGTAACATGACGACGATTAAATAGGCATTATCCCGCGTAAATATGATATCACTAAGAATGCAACTCATTCGTGCATTTTCACTTGATATCCCAGTACCTAAACACTGGAATAGTGTATTCCCTTCGACTTTCTCCTAGCGGATTTCTTCATTTTGACGATCACCTGTGGACCGTTATGTGCTTACAGTGAACCGGATGACGCTCTCTCTCGGTTCTTGTGACAGTTTGAATAAACGTGATCTAGCAATGAGTATTTTCCGCTGGGTGCCCCACAGCATCGAGCCCACTGATATTGGTGGATGACTCTTCAATAAAAAGGATGTTACGATGTCGTTGACCCTCGTCCACAGTGACTGTAGCCAAAGTTTCATCGTTACCAATAACACGACTAATGTGCTGTACACAATCGTTCTAAAAGCACACGTTTAGTTGATCCCGTAACCCTAACCGTAGAAATGTATGTGGACAGCACAGCGACCAGTTTACGTCTGACTTGTACAATTGGCTCTGCAGACCGTGCGTTGCGCGCAGAATACCAACCGCAATATTGTTTGGTCAGAACGCGGCTACATCAACAGACCAAAACAAATGCAACACATGACAAATGTTTGGAGAGCAACCAAACCAAAAATCGATAGCGAATTATAAAAAAGGAAGAATCAACAACCTTACGGATACAGGCATGTCAGTGACTGTTGCTTATCGTCATGCCAGTGAGCATTTCCAGTCGGCGACTTGGGAGGTCGTTAGGTTTGACTAGGAATTGTGCGACCGAATGTATCGTTTCTACCAAATACTTTCTGACCTGATAACGTCCGGCAGCTGAATGCCAGCTTAAATGCACCCTGAAGTTGAAGCACCGTCTGTTTTCCTCAAGATCGCCCTCAGCTCTCGATCTGCCTGTCACATCCAGAAGCTTTATTTTCATCTCTGTAGAAGCTAAAGTATGGAGGTCTGAACAAACTTCTCAAGTTATATCAGCTCCTTTGATATTCTTAATAGACACCTTTTGTTTCGGAGTCTCTAACCTCCAATCTGTCTAATATTTACTAACCTCAGGAATCATGCCACCACTAGCAGTGATACTGATGAAGAGGTCTAACCACTGCTCACTAGAACCCAGTCAGTGTTTGCTAATCTCAGATGTCTCTGTTACCCTCCTTGACATCTCTCTGTTGATTAGGGACAGAGCGCAACAGATGACCATCCGCGAAGTAGCGTTCTGTGGTTGAGATACCAAATCAGTCAGGTATCCACGGGGTGTCCGTAGTTAACGCTCTTTATCGGCAGAACATTATCAGTGTTTTGACAGTGCCATAAGGTCAACGATGTTTGTTAAGAGTGGGGATTCTTCTTTCACATACTGTGATTTCATTTTACCTGCTGAAATGTCACGGACCCGTCATGCTCAGCATCTGCCATACTGCGTCTTATTTGAGCTCACCAGTTGTAGCTGAGATACCGCGCAGTTAGTAGCCCATGGTTTGGCGTAGGAATATGCAAGGATTGACATCAACTTTGATCACTGTTCACTCCACCTGCCTTGCTAGCTGGTGCATAAAGCACCTGGTACGTCACAGGCTGAAGATTCCAAAGGGTACGACCGCAGATTCAAATCAATGACGAGAACGCGGTGATCTTTTTCAGTCATCGTCATGCGCAATCTTTCCAAGGTAACGGACAGAGTAATTTACCTACCTTCGTCTAATCAGTGGTATTATCAAAAAAGACATGAGAGATTTTACTGCCTAATTTGATCTGCTCTTTTACGACCCTATCGAATGTTGCTTGGTCAGTATCCTAAACCATTATTTTTGGTACTAATTCATGTGTTTAAAGAAGTAAAATTTTGCCAACTTTCTCCTCCGTTCAATCGTAAAACGGAAATATTTATTCATTCTTTCAGGATTTCTACCGAATTCGATCATCCGTGAGTCGATTTTACGAAAGCCAGTTAATGTAATGACCTCCGAATATCAAATCCAGGCACAATCCACTTCTTCAAGTGAAGTAGATTCCGAGATTCAATATCTTTTTGTGAGTTTAACGGAAAGTGTGTCATCGTTGTGTGAATTAATAGACTCAACTGAAGGTTAGAATGAGTGTAAATATTTTAAAATCAGGCCTGCAAATTAAGGCTGTAAATACTTCGCGGTAAAATCACAAAACCACCTGAAATTTATCATATTCTTTATTTCAGACTTTAACGTAGGTCTGTCTTTCTGACGTTAAAATATAAATCGTTCCAGATTGTTGTATAAAGCGGGACTTATTTTCATTACCGGTACTGCTAATCCTACCACAGTAGTTATCCTTATTAAAACAGTCGCTTTGAGAATAGATGCCTTTTCATAGCCGTACACTTGCAAAGTGGATAATTACTGAACGAATCTCGCCGGCATCCGAAGAATTCCACCAACTACTACCAAATCGCAAAGTGTGGGATAGTTAAAGATTAAATCGGGTAGTGTTTAACAGGTATGGTGGACACGATGATGATTTGGATGATGATGATGATGATGATGATGATGATGATGATGATGATGATGATGATGATGATGATGATGATGATGATGATGATGATGATGATGATGACAGATCAAGTGAAAATGAGGCATTCTCAGTAAGTGATTCGGATTCTGATACTTCACTATCGTTCCATTCAATACCTTTAGCTGATATGACCATCACACTTTATGCGTACGTCATTCATTCATTGTAATGAAAATGTACGATCACATGAGATGTTATCTCTATCACTGTATGACATGTTTTTTTGATGACCAAGAAGAACACCCACTTCGTTCATTCGGAACAATGGATTACTTACAAATTGTGCCAACTGATTGGCCTTAAAACACCCTAAACAAACGTCCATCAGGTTACTGAAAACTGAATGCACAAAAATGTGGTTGCTTAAAGATTTTGATTTAAATTTGGCTCGACAGAGTCAACATAGTGTGAAAAGTTCCAGTGTTCGTGCGACAAGGGTAAGTTCATTTCAAGCCAGTTGGTTGCGCCAAACAAACATCAACAACGAACCGGACATTCTTCAGTAGCATGAAAGTGGTTCAGGTGACTTAACATTGAACGTCACTCACTAGTCACATCCCCAACTGCTGTTTCCGTTTGATGAACAGAAATCCCGTTTAATGGACAGCCTGGAGGCTGGAGATATTTCCTCAGTAATGGGTAACCTGAGAGCACAAATGGAAGCTGTCTGGAGAGAAGAAGCACGTGTGTTTCTGAGGAATGTGATGCAAGAAGAGAAGTACCGACTGGATGAACTTTTGTCCACAAGGACCAAAAGTGAGCGATCACAAATTACGCTTTACCTTTCTAATCTATTCACCCAATTAATGACCATTTTCAGGCATACTCCTTGGTTATATTGTATACAAATGGAATCAGAGCAGACTTGATCGAAACAGTGTGATATACGTGATTGCGTGACATTTTCAAAGCAGGCTACAAAATCACTGTCGAGTACTGTTGAGCAAACAAAAGAGTAGGAAGGAAGCTGCATATTCACCAAGATCACCGTGGGTTTGGCGAGTAGTAGATTTGATTAGCGCCTGCTTTTCTCCAAGCGATTTCCTGGCTACACCATCAATTTATTAATGGGTAAGCGGGAACTTTACATGGTACAGGTTGATCATCGGTTACCCACGCTTGATCCGGTCTTACTCGTAGTAAAACGTTTAACTTTCAGTTAGGAAGAACATCTTATCACGAGGCATTTTGGTTTCACTTCGGTATTTTCGCAGTCTGACAACGTCGACATTCGTGGTCTTTGTTTTTTTGCGTTCCAATGTTCGCACTGAAATTTGCGACAGATAATACGTGTTGAGTGAGAGATCCTAAGCATGAGTTCATGAGGCAGAGTTAGAAGGACCCTCTCCTCTCTCGAGGATCGGAGAACCTGTGCACCTAGACGCAGGCAAATGTAGTTAAGCATTTAAATAGGATAAATTAGTCGGACTAATATGAGGTCAATAACACAGTGATCAGCAAAGTCATTCCCGAAGAAAGTAGTTCGGAATGCACATCCGGGTCATCGAGAGGATATGCACCACTGACAAGCTCTAACAGCAACGAAACTAATAATTACGCAGCTAACTGTTATTGAAAATTTGGGTAGGGAGGTAAATCAGTTTCAACCAACGGTCTAGAGTAGGTTTTGCTCCAGCTACTGTCCGAAATCGCTATTAGTCGAAGTGTGTAAAGTACTCTATCACGAAGTTATACTTGGTTTACCCAGCATTAGGTCATGAGCACTTGTGAAAAAATTAAAAGGAATGGTTTGCGCACGCTCCACGTTTGCGGCTTCTGTAAACTAGGAACGTTCACCGTAGAACAGTAAACACACTCATCAAGCGAATCACGCGGCTGACCATGGACATTTATTTGCCATTAGCGTACCAACTAGCAACTAACATCCATACAGATAACACAGCTGTAAGTCAAAAAATGATAACATTTTCACGTTTCTCAATCACTTACGAGGAAGTAAGTCGTCACCGCTGGTAAAAATATTTTTTATTGCATGTAGACATATCTGAACCTATAGCAAGTAGATCTGCTACTTCGCTGACTTAAACGTGTTGTGCATCGCTACTTAATGAACGACACATCAAAGTAGTAACGTTTAACAGTGGCGTCCAAGTATAGTAGTATCAAGACCAGAGAAGCGTCTATCAATCCGTCTGATCTCTAAGTGAATCTCGTGTTGACGTGAGTAAATGGGTGCTTGAACTGGGACGTACTACATGAACTGTAAAAGTGGTAGCAAAGCACCTTGTTTTGTGGGTTTACAATAAAATGAGGTCAGTGGTCTAATTGAATCAGTACCGAATCCGGCAACGTTTGTAGTAGATCGGGCCTCCTAGTTTTTGGACTAGATGGTTGGAAACTGTTATAACTAGCAACGTGAACAATCAGGTGGGATGAACAAGGTGTATAAAGTTAGTGTCAGAAGGATCTTGCTTATTACAAGTGGGTGTGCGATACACAGTCAGTTGTGGTTGGAGGTGCCTTTGCTATAGTTGGTTGAGCGAGCTGAAAACTCTCAACTGAAAACAAAATGTGACAGCTGATGTTACTACGCTGGTGTCTTTTTCCTGCACTGCTGTGGGGGAACTGCCGTTTCTCAACAGGTGGAAGTGAGGATGTAGAACAGCTAGCTTGCATTTTAAACCTCAACCTAATCAAGACTATCTGTGGCTTACCCACTCATCAAGTACACCAGAGTGCTAGTCACCTCTACACATCCACCGAAGTAAAAGATGCTTACGTTGCACACTCCTTATTACCGTTCGCATACCTCGCGCACGGGTCTGGGCTCAAGCATCGTTCTGACTAGTCCTTCTTTCATCAACCAACAGCGTATTCGTTTATACATCTAAAAAACTGCAACCATCTGCAGATGTCAGAGTGTAATCGCTATTTTTGCCTGTAGTGACTAAATGTCGAGTGCGTCCAAACGGTAACAAAAAGGATTACACCCCACTGATTTCTTCCAAACGCATCTTATACCGAACCGAACTCCGTGTTTTTACCTCACAGATTTACAACACTGTGATGTCTAAAACGATACTAATGAAATTAGAGGACTAGGCAATAGTACCCTAATTAACAACAATCTGGAGTAGTGGTGTACAGAAATCATTCTTTGAACCATATATTAATGAAACTAACTAGAAAAGTCGAACAAACCTGTACTGTCTGTGTACACTTATCGTGGGACGTGCCGGATTTAAGTGGCTTGTATACAAATCAGCATTCAACTGTGCGCAGTGGCAAATATTTTGTGTAACGACTGATAGGTATACCGGGAGGTGACAGAACAAACTGACAAAATACTACGTTCATCATCACTCATATCCCATTGTGCCACTGCGATTCTGGCAAGCGAATTTTTCCGATCCGATTGCAAAAGAAGCTACAAGGAGGTCAGTAGCGTTCGTTGACTGATGTTCTCCTTCCCATGTGAGTTTGATTCAGTATCCCGATTGTAATACGTGAAGGACATGACCGCCGTCGTGATAACCTATGATTTAGCAGGAGTGTTTTTTATGGCTTGAACATTACTCACATCCGACAGGAAGTTCCACATTCAAGTCAACTTCTCGGCCGACCCCCTCCCGAAAGAAGCCGTCGACTCACATATCGTTCCTGTTATAACACCTCGGTGCTTCATTTCATGAGGAAATCAAGTTTGTCACTACACTACTGACCTCATATTGAGCACAGTTGAATTATGACACATAACAGTTCAACAGTATGCGTTGGCGAGCAATCTTGATAAGCAACATTTTGTTTCACGTCAACAAGAACGCCGCAATCGATAACATGCTGGGAATCAATTTCATTTCCCACTCTAAATGTGCTTGGCACGAGAGTGGGAAAATCTACCTTCAGCTGCTGCGTTACAAAAAAACGGTGTAATTTAAACAGTTTTTGTTAAGAAATGGCATGTTTTGTAGTGTCATCATCATAGACAGCAATACATCAGTGGTTCACACTAATGCTTAACTGCCACACAACCATGAAGTAAAAGCAAACCCTATATAGAAAGAGAGAAGGAAAAAGAAGTGGACGGGAAGGGGCCTGACTACTGAAAATGACTACGTCCATATTCAAACATTCAACATCAAGGTGCCTACACCTTGCAAACAAACCGACCGAGCTGCAAGTGAGAGTAAGGCGTCATCAGCAAGACAGCTCCGTCACAGCTTTCACTGCCGCGCGTCATTAAATGCACTTACTTCACAGACAACTCGGCCAAACAACGACAACATTCATTCCACTGAACTCGATTAGCCGCCATCTCACCTAGAGTCTCCAACCACCGACTCTGTGAGTCGCGAGAGCCTCAGGCCGGGAGACAAACTCGATCAACAGTAGTCAACCTCTTCGTGAACGATTTCATTTCCCTATGCCAGGTCATCATCTGTCCACTTCACACCTTACACCAGTCGGTCGCAGTGTCAGCGAACAGTGCGCGGTGTGGAAGACGACTAGCTGACATCCTTAATACATGACCTAACCATCTAAGCCTGTGCAAACACAGAGACTGGACAGAAGAACTCGTTTGGCAATCACTACCAAACACCCGCTTTCTAACCTCCTCGTTACTTACACGCTGGTGCCACCCGATACGAGCGATTGAACGCAGACATCGGTGGTCAAATACTTGAAGACGGTTCACCTCCTCCACCTTGAGCGGCCAGGTTTCGCTGCCGTGGGGTAATACGGTCCTCACCGTTGTCTTACGTACGCGACCTTTAAGCTTCAGAGAAATACCTCTGTCTGTCGTCAGAAATGTCCCAGATTAGCGAATACCGTCCTAGCCTTAGCAATGCGCGCCTTGATTTCATTCCGTACACCTCCGCTGCCGCTGGTGCAGCTTCCAAGCTATACAAACCGGTCAGCAACCTCATGCCTACATTATCTAACATCAAATCTGCGTGATCACAGCAATCCTNTCCTGCAGAAGCACTTTGCATTTTGAGGCTGCAAAGCGCATTCCGAAGTATTTAACAGAATGCGAAATTACGTCTAGCATTACTTGTAGCGATTGAAAGTTGCCAAACAGCAACACCTTGTCTTCAGCATAATCAAGATCGGTCAGCCACTCTTTCACCAGGTAGAAGGTCCATGCCGGCATCTTGTGAGTGCCGCAGACAATCCTCCATTATTACGTCTATGACGAAATTAAACAAAAATGGTGAAAGCGGACAGCCTTGACGTACGCCGCTCATGGTGCTGAAACTGTCACACAGTTCACCGTAAACCCTAACCTGAGCTGAAGTGTCGCAATAAAGTGCCGACAGTATGTTTACGTACTGAGTTCGGCACACCTCGGCATTCAAGCGAGTTTAAAAGTGTAGATCGATCCACCGAATCGAACGCAGCTTTATAGTCGAGAAATACAATTGTTGGCCGGCGGTACACATGACGCTGCTCCAGAATTTGACGAAGAGTGAAAATGTGATCTACACAAGGGAAGCCTTGGTCGGCCATTTCTTGCTGACATCCTCGTAAATATCAGTCTGAACGTTCTCCTTGCCAAATTTGGAATTGGCCGGGAATGTTTTAACATTGAAATGAAGTAGCTAATGTCGAAAGTTACTCCTCCACTTTCGAATTCGAAGCGCCACCTCATGCTTTCTTATGTGCGCGTTCATTTACTGTTGTTGTTCGTTCTAACTGCCCACGCTGTGTTGTATGTCAGCCCTTTATTTTGATGAGTGCTCCTAATGCTGGATAACAGTATCGTGCGTTCATTCCTCTGCATTACGAAAGTAGACTTGTTAAAGGATGCACAACCCGACGTCACTGAATATACTTGTAATGGGGTGTTTGAAGTTGTCTCGTTTTTTGCTCGGATTGTCGTTGCATCCCTGGTTTGTTGAACGAAAAGATTACGTGTAGATTCTTGGCCGCCTGTGAATGTTCACCCATTCAGTGATCGGTCTGTGGTTCTTCAACGAGATTCGCAAGTGGAATTATTCTTACAAACAAGGTGGTATTCGCGCCATTATCTTTTATAAGTGAACGATTTGGTTTGTCCGCAACTCTTATCCAGTGTTCATAGGTCTTCTCAACAGCCTCTGAACTGGATATAGGTGATGAATATTGTTACGGGGCAGTTCGACGGCATCTGTTTCGTCCAAACTTTAGCCATCGGCCAACGTTCGGTTTAAGATTAAGGTCCAGTATTCCACCTTACCTTATGTACGCAAGCCTTCTGGGGGCAATATATCGGCTGAAATATTTGTACGGTAGTGTAAGCCGTCAGCCTGAGTGTTCCTGTGATATCCATACCTGCTGTTTCATGGATGAATAGCTGCTACATAAGCAGATTGGGAGTTTTCGTGCACTACTGGTAAGGTTCTTTTATCTTTGAACTGGAAACGTGAGCGAGGAGTGGGCGGACCGTATTGTGTCGGATTGAAGCTTACATAGCTAAAGAGTATACTAAAAGTTGCATACTGCGTGTCATTGTTGGAGATAGCCGCTTTCCCCGATGCTCCAATTTTCGTTCGGAAAATGTTCGGTTAATGGCTCTCTCAAGGAACTAATTTATCGGATACACCTTTCCCACTGCCTATGGGTGGCGGTACTAGGCGTTCTCCGTACTTCATTTTTACAGCTAGGTAGAATCAGCTGAAGGTGATGTTTAAGCTAATTTACTAATATTTCAAACAGTTGTTTGCTGTCTTTTCAGCCATCGGAATAGCACAAAGTTGGCGATGTGATGAATGCGAGAAAAAAACGCTACTGTTGACACACATGGACTCAATTGCTGTCCACATGGCGATGCCCACGCAGGTGCTGCCCCAGACTGCAACTGTCAACATCAGATACCCTGCGTGTATCCCCGATATGGGGTGGCTAGATTTTGCTATCTTAAAACAGTACTATGCACAGCTGCGTTGTACCCCTTGTCCTTCGTCGAGAGGTGGATGTAATGCTGGTGCCCAAGTTGTCGCGTATAAACGAATCCCGTTCGGGTTTGAGAAAATGCCTGTCTCCCTCACGACCTCCAGTCTTGAAGGCTGCCCATCCATCCATTGTACCGTATCTGTGGTTGGCATTGATGCTTAGTTGTCAGTCCCACAAAAAACTGAGCGTAAATCAAGAATGAATGCTTTGGGATGCCCTCTCGATGCTGTAACCGAGTAGTTAACCGTGCACTCTCTGAGATGACGTTTGAGAGTAGATCGCCGAGTGTGTCGTCACCCCTGTGTGTGAGTCTGAAAGCACTGATTGGTCTGCTGAATCGGAAATTTAGTCGAGAGGGATGTCGGTTGTTCATCAGCTATACATGTATGACGGTGCACCAAAATTTGAGGAGTTGGAATTTGATTCGTTTATCCCTCCCGGTTGAAATTCTTTCCCATACCGAATGTCTGTTTCTCAAGTGTCTGATTTATACCAGACACTAGACCCGTAGTTTGTTAGTGGACATGGTTTTCACTGAACACTGCTTTGTCTTTTGAGATGGATATCATCCATTGACCCGTACTCGGATGGTTGCCCTCAGTCGTCTACACTAGTCGCACAAGTTGAATCCGATCCTCTACTGGTGTGGGGGACATCTGTGATGGTTCCTTCAGATCATCCGGACTAGCAGCTTTACCACTTTTAAAACCAGGAATGCAATTGCTGACTTGTTTGCATAAGTGGTTCTAAATCTACTGACAGCAAAAACGATCGAGAGTTCACTTGTCCCTTTACAATGTTACCCCTGGGGTTTAATTTTCCCGGTTTACTATTTGAAGCCTCACCGTCTTTTCGATGAGTGTTTCGGGTCAGTAAAATTGGTTGGTTCTGAGCCAGTCGATACTGACGTTTCGTTTACTTGGCTTTTCTGTTTCTCACGGTCCTCCCTCCTTAACCCGTCAACCGTTGCAAGATCCAGTTCACCTTACCGATTGACAGCTTTGCTATGTGTGCTGGTTTGTGGGATTCGTATCTAGCAACTGTTGAGGTTGCAACTGCACACTAGGCTAGTTGGTACATGCTTTACGGCTGGTCTGGTCAGTCTCTCCAGAGCCATCAGAGACGTTGCTTGATAAAATTAAATGACGGGACTACGCACTGACTCATGTTCTGGATCTGCGTATGCCACGTTAATAGTCCTGAATGAGGCATCACCTATATTGTTTGTCTAAGGCCACATCTGACTGGGAGGTGTGTAATTCCCAATCAGTCACTCATGCACGTGTTGCCTAAAATTTGGGTTAACTGAGACTGACCTGTACTGAGTTCATTAGTGCAGCAGCCACCCACCGTCCTCAGGTATTCCACCACGGATGTCTGCGTTCAATCGCTCGTAGCGGGTGGCACCAGCGATTGAGCAAGGAAGAGGTTATGAAGCAGATGTTTGGTACTGACTGTCAAACAAGTTCTTCCTTTCACTCCTCTCGTCTGCACAGACTTAGGTGGTCAGGTCATATATTCGGGATGTCGGCTAGTTGCCTTCCACATCGAGCACTGTCGACGTTGCGAGGTGGACAGTTGACTTGACGTAGACACGTGAAATCGTTCACCAAAAGGTTGGCCACTATAAATCGGGTTTGTCTCCTGAGCTGGGACCCTAGCGATTCACAGTCGGTGGCTTGAGGCGTTAGGTGAGATGTCGGCTAACCGAGCTCAGTGGCGTAAATGTTGTTCGTCCCAGTTGTCAATGAAGTGAGTGCATTCAGTGACGCTTGGCAGTGAAAGCCGTAAAAAGGTTTGTGCCGTCTTAGCTTCACTTACAGCTCACTTTTTTGCTTGCGATGTGTAGGCACTTTGATGTATATTTGATTACAGACGTGACTTGTTTCCAGTGTTCAGGTCTTTTCCCGTTTCCCTCTTTTTCTCTCTTCCCGTACGTTTCCCCATGGTTTTATGGGAGTTAATCGTCCATGTTAACCACTGATGTACTTCTCTCTGTGATGATAAGCCACCCACCGTTAATCACATACGTGGTACCAACGTAGAGCTGCCGTCTGAACTGGATGATGTTCATGTTCCCTGTATGAGGCAATCGACTCCAGGGGGGGCAGTAAGTTGCGAGTGAAGGGCGCCGTTGGTGTTGTTACCACTGCAGTCACGTGGAGCAAACGCAAAGGTTAAAAAATTCCGTAATCATTGCCTCTTATTCTAGTGTTGCCAAGGCTTGCTAGATGTACAGCATATTTAATGCTACCAAGAACCTAATCTGGGCCGAAGACATGACCTACCGCAGCCTGATCGACGTTGGCTAACCTGTGGTGTACAACTAATTTCGAGCAGGTAGCGCGCGTTCCATCAACTCGGTGTTTTGTATTTTAGTCTGAAATACGGCGGACGTCGTTTTCCAATATATCAGGCGTCCGAGCGGGAGTAATCTGTTGATCTATCCGTTCCACGGTGTAAGCGTCAAGATTACCTCTACTGATTTGTTTACCTAAGCCTGTCGCGATGGGAATCGGAAACGAAGTGAATGTGACTTGCAACGACGGTGGCACTATATTCGACTTTGTCCGGGGTTTGTATTGCAATCCACAGACTACTGGTGGGCGTGTTGGCTCTGGAGAAAAGTGATGGGATCGCTTGGAAGCCTAGATACTGTGTCAGCCTATACACTAGTAGCATCAGCGTAATCCCAGTGCCCTTTTGAAGTGTCGAGTTTATAGTGTGATCGTTAAGGTGGTTCATTGCGGCTGCAAAACAGGTATTTCAGCTGTGTATGTTTCTGCACTTTGGTGCCTTTGGAGTATTAGCAACTTGTTTGTGTTGCGGAATCCGACTAACAGCGATCTGCTGGCGTGTCTTTAGGATGGTCAGCATTGAACACTGTGTGATTCTCCCTCACAGACTCAGTCTGTGAAGGTCCCGTTTTACGTATGCTAAACCATTGTCCAACCCATCATACTCAGACTGAAAGCGCCAGTGTTCCTAGCACAAACGTTACAGCACCAGTGATTTCATCAGTACAGCGGTTTCGGCTTCTTGACTGCGTTGTCAAAGACTAAATGCATTTAGCTTTGTACCGCCGCTAAACATGGTGGACTAACTGTTGCCTGTGATGCTATCGTTTTGACTGCTGATTTTTTCCACCACTTGTCGCCCTGCAATTTCTGTCGCCCCTCATATTTGCCATAATACGGATACTGACAAGGTGCAACGGTTTGACTGCAAACGTTTTCTCTCTGGCTTTATCCACTAAGAATATTCATGTCCCAAACCTAATGTTTAATGTCAAAAGTTCGTTCTTATCAAAATGGTATCATTTCACGCACTATCTTGTTAAATCATTTTGATCAACTAATTCCTTCTAAGCGTTTTAGTTCTGTCTGCTATTCGCAGTTTCACCTGCCGCAAATCAGTCTAAAAATACGTTACGCATACGGACAGTGAACTCAGTGCTACTACGTTAAATCAGTTGCACTGTTCTTACTTTACCGTCTCAAACTTCAGTTTGCACTTATCTTGTTCACCTACTTACATAAGTTATGTACAAATCGTTTATAACCAAGAAACTAATCACGCTATCTTGTTTTGTCGTTTCTCATCTCAGGCGATCACAGAACCAGATCGTTTGCTCAACGAGTATCATGCTCATCTCAGCGACAATGGCGGGATCATGTTGAATTCCATCCCTCACTTAATCGATCTGATGAGATCAACCAACGGGAAACTCGTACCAAAGTGTATCGCTCTTTGTATCATCTCATCGACAATCCCGGACATCCAATCAAAGCTGTGTAAAGAAGGAGCCTGGGATATCCTCTTGAAATGGCTGCAGGAGGCCCTTAAGGAAGATAACTATCCGTTCCTGATAGAACTGTTGAAAGTGTATCTGATGCTGCCAGTCAGACTTGAACAGCTTACCCAAAATGTTTGTCCGAAATTAATAAATTCGCTTACTAAACGTTGTGAACATGACAGTAGGTTGCTTTTGTCTGCTAGACTGTTCCCCCATTCAGCCGTGAAGTCTTTGGCGTTTGAAATCGTAAAAAAGTGGAAGGGTGTTATCAGCTCGGATTCAAGACGGCTGGAACGTAAGTTCGTGTTGATCATCTATCAATTCTGCAGAGCCAGATGTCAAGAAAAGGAAGCCCGACAGTAGCATAAAATCAGATGACTCACATCTTAATGAGGATGTGAAGCACGATAAAAAAAGACTTCGAACTGTAAAGATGCCACCAACAGTGATGCGTACCGCGGGTGTTGAGGATGTCTCTCAAACATGTCCAAAATCACGTTTGGAGGTACTTTCTAAAAAAAGGTAAAAATCCATCTGAGGGGTAATCATTTTTTTCAGCAAACTTGATGTAGACACAAAATCTACTTCCGAGTTGCCCATTGAATCGTTTCATCAGAAGATAACTGTTACCCCAGCCGAACCTCGCAAAAGTATATTTCGATGCCCTTTAGATTATTGGTCGTAGATGTCGCCGAAATGCATGAAAGTCCTGATTTTATTAACGCTCTTACAACTTGCCCGGTTGTACGGAAAAAACGGAAACTATCAGTTAGTAAGATAGAAACTCAGGTTTCATATGACACCCAACAAGTATGGCAATTCTCTGCTTTTATTATTTCTCAGGTCACATCCAGTGCTGCTCCGAATGCATCTGAATTGACTGATGAAACAACAAAGAGTGATTCCCCATCTCCCTCGTCCTCTCCGATAGGAATGGGGGCGAAAAGATCCTCCCTAATTTCTTTGTCCTCTTCGTTTTCTGTTGAGTGTAAACCTAAAAAGCGAGTGTCATGGGCGGAAGAAGATAAATTGCAATCATTTTTCTACTTTGAGCTTGATGAATCCGAGCGAGGTCAGTTGCGACAGATTACACGGCGAATTTCTTGTCTCTATTTTTCTATATCAAATTAACAATATTATCTATGTTATAGTCAATGTGAACCGAGTATCACTGGATGAGATTCGAAAGAAAGATTTGTCCCTGGAGCGACAGATGTTCAGGCGAAACGCCGAGGAATCCATTGTTAGTTCTCAGAAGGTGAGTGTTGAGAGGGCTGTGAATTCGACATCAAATGGCATCGCTGTTGAGTCGTCAACAGTGAGTGTGTTCACTTGATAGTCACTTCGAACTGTGCTAATTTTTAGGCTAATAGCGGTAGGTTACATATTTCTTATAGACCTTGCTTATCGCCTTATTCTTCATTCAGCCTTCAAGTTTAAGTTTTATGCAACTACATGCATTACTGTAATCGCTAAATAGTGTTCATTTTGGTAACCTTACTTTTCACGTTAAGTCTAAGCATCGTCCGCTTGACATAGGCGTGTAGGCTATTTTGTTGTCGCATGTCTCCCATTGCAACGTCCTGTTCGATGCTTATTTGGAATAAGGTTCACTTCGATTGCTGAAAGTGAGCTTCTTGGATTAGCAATTCGGAGCGTCTCGTACTTCTATGTACCTTGTGTAAAGTTTCAATACATGGTATCTCGCAAGCCGACTTTTTAATTGCTGAGGGGAGATTCAACTCAATCTTATTGACCACACCACATGAACGGTTACAGAGTTGTTCATTGTCGTGTAATCTTTCCAGGCTAATGTAAACACTGACACCCGAAGTCGTGTTCTCTAGACCGTCATTTCCCATCTCTCAAAGAGTGTTGGCAGTCTGACCAGCCCTACATTCTCAGTTCAAGAATTAGTGTGGAGAAGTTTATTTTGATAGGTTAATCAGCGGACATCGGACTATAGGTTTGTGCAGTATCTTACCTTCGTCGTCCGGTTCTATTGTCCACAGGTCTGACTTTCGATTTTGGTAATTATAAGTATACAGCAGCTTGTAGGTCAATAAGACTTCTCAACCATATTTCCATGCATGTACATGCTTTCGTTAGTAGGTAGCTCAAAATGTACATTTAGGCATCAAACCATCGTTGCTTTTGAAAAGATGTCTGTATTTATCAGCTGTTCCTTGCCCATCTGTTTTCGTCAAGTACTCTGATTTGTTTTCAGTGGAAGGTTTGTTGTTTCACAACAGTACTGCCGTTAGTAGCAATCATGCCATAAAACTGCGCTCAGGGGAAGGTTGTTTGATTTCTGTCTTCGGAACGGCGTCTACGATTCACACAACTTCCACATGTTCAAACTTCGCAATAATGTGATAATGATGATTTCTTAGGATGTTGACACTGGATCTATCCACTTAGTGTTTTTGCACTCCTTTCCACTTACAGCATGCGTAAAAACAATGTCACGGGTATGGTTTCAGGTAGTTGTTCAATGGATTCACGTTTTCCAGTCTTAAGTAGTCCGCTTCGTTTTAGGGAGAAACAGCTTTCCAGTCTCTACTCGAAGTTGTTCAAGGATCGTGCGGTGCTTTTTCGTCTTAATTTCAAGAGATTGCTTATAGGCGAAGATAAATTGAATCCATATTTGCCGCTCTTCACGTAATATCACCATTCGATTCAACGACCCCTGGATATTGTCGGTGTTGACATTTCAAGCGCACTAATTTGTTTGCCAGTGGTTGTATGGTGTTTGTCGAACGGGGTGATCGATTCACTATTGCTATATGCTTGTACCCCTGGACATGCGACCCTTAGCCTCTGATGCAGTCTGTTGATTCGGCGTGTGTTGTGGTTATCAGTGATGGTTTATTTTACGAGTGATTCGTGTGTGCACTCCACGCAGGCCAACTAGCCATGATGTGATCAGAAAACGCTGACTGAGTAGGCGTTTGCCTTTTCTTCATTAGGCTTGTTGATGCATGTTCACACAACTGGTATGATTGAGAGGCACGTAGGGTTGACTCGTCCGATGGTTTCTACCGGTAAATTTCAGCGACCGTCATTGTTATCCACGCATCAGACGAGCTGTAACTGAGTGTTACCTCTGACGCTGGTAGAGGTGCGATTTTCTAAATGTTTAGCCTTCATATGTGACCAACTATGAACGTACGACACTGAATGTTCATTTCCGTGGTGGGTGTTCAAAACGAAAGACTTGCAAGTATGTTACTCAGATACAGAGTGACTTTCCATCTCGTTCACGTCTAACCGTTTCTTACGACTCAGTGGAGGAATCTGATCAGCTTATACTTATCTTTGTTTCGACCATTTGTCGAGTTTGAGTCTAACGAACAAAGGAGGTGGTTTCCCATTGTAGGAGTGCAAGTTCAGCTCTTAGTTCCGCTGCTTTTATTTATGTGATTCGAACGGGAACCCGGTCAATTGTGAAGCCCTAGCCTGAGTGTTAACAGATCACTGGTGTGGACTGGTGGTGAAATGGGCAGTGTTCATTCTAGTGATAAGACGTCCCAAAGAATGCACAAATTTTTATTTAGCTTCAAGAATTCCAAAACTGACTTTCGACATATTAGAGGAGGGGGCGTGTGTTGAATGTGGAGCTGTGTTCTCGTGCTGAGGTAGCACTACTGCTAGAGATGATTATCAGATTGTCTTCTGATTTTACCCATTTTCCTGCATTCACTCTTCACATTGCTGTTTTTCCTGGCACGTTCGTGATGACTCAGGATTCACTAAACCTTTCGTTGAATTTGCAGGTAATGCACAACGGGATTCGTCTGAATTTTGTGTTAGGTAGGCCATTTGAGATAAAAACCACTTCCATGGAACGTGTGAATGAACGAATTATCTGGCGATTGTTATGAATGCAGCTCTGTCATTCAGATCCAACTGACGTTTTTCGACGTTCGGTCTTTGTCCTATCGGATGGCGGCTTGGTGGTAGCGAAGTGTTTTATGTGGTCCCGACTATCTGCATTTAAATGAATTAAGAACTAGCATCGAATACATCATCTAATTGACTAAGCACGTTTGTTGCAGGCGCTGAAAAGGCACGTGACCACCGTGAACCTCATCAGTCTGACGGTTTTCACGAGGTTGTGTATGAGGCTCACACATCTGAGTCACTGTCAACACTCGACATCGATTCGTTGAACTTCTCTATCTAGCTCACCTTCTGGCTTTTACTGTTTCAGCGGTTGTGATCACACCTAGTTCTGCGTGCATAACACTGTTAGTACGTCCTTTTGGTGCAAAGTAATTGCTCCTACATAGCACTCAGGTTGCATGCATTCTCAGCCTGCGACCCACACATTTTTTAGCTTATTCCATAGTTTTCAACCCTTGCCTACACCCAACGAAATCACCCTCATTCTACGCGTGGACCTCGGATCAACTGATGTCATGAGTGGGGCCTAGATACTGAAATCAGCTATATCATCATCATAACAGTCATGAACCTAACCAGTGGGATAAAAGGGGGCCTAACTACTAGAATCAGCTATATCCTCCTGCTCCTCCTCATCATCATTACAGCCATGAGCCTGACCAAAGGTAGTGTGGCTCGGGCCGCCGCTCACCTCAACAGTGATGTGGAATATCCTAGAAGGAAACGTTACTAAGAAGGCCAACAAATATTAAAGAAGACTAAGCGGAACTAGAAATGGTATGGACTGGTACGCCATTCAACATCAAGGTGTCTACGCATTGCAATCAAACAACCGTGGTATCACTGAGTGTGTGGCGCCATCAGCAAAGCCGTTTTCCTGATGCTTTCATTGTCTGGCGTATTTTAGTGCACCCACTTCATAGACAACCTGGCCAAACAACGACAACATTCATGCCAATGAGCTCGATTAAACGACTCACCGGAAATCTTCAGCCACCGACTTTGTGAGTGGCGAGGACCCCAGCCTGGTAGGCGAACCCGATCTACAGTTGCCATCCTCTAGGTGACTCACTTCAGTTCTGTGCGCCGGTTTGCTATACACCCACCTTGCACCCTAGGTAGTCGACTGATGGATCGGTAAGTGTGGTTGGCGTGGCATATGAATTGTTGGCATCCTTAGTATATGACCTAATCATCTGGGTCTGTACATGCTTAAACAGTGAACAAGGGATCTCGATTAGTAAACACTACCAAATACTCGCTTCCTAACTTCTTCGGTATTTAGTGTCGTCCGATGCCGATGGTCGAACGCAGATACGGGTGGTCAAATACGTTGGAACATATTACCGAAACATCACCTACTGAGTCAGAAGCCATTTTTTGAAACATTTAAAAAACCGGTAGGTGCAAGTATTTAGTGCTGACTCGTCAGGGCTAAACTTACAACATGCAACGATTTTTTTATATCGAAAATTTAGGGGTAGCGTGGATGGTATCGATCCATCATGTGTTTTCGAGTTCTTGCTAAGTCATTCCAACCTAAGATTCTTGCGATTTGCTGAGGCATTGCAGCTGACTATTGCAGCTGTGCACGGAGCATAGGCTGTTTTAGCCAGCACTAGTTTTAGGCATCGCGCACGTCATTGCTATACTTGGCGCCCTCCCTCTGAATCAGACCTGGTCTCAGATAGACCACATAGCTGTTAGTTATAGGTGGCGGGGTTCCATTCAGGACTGTCGTTCTTATTGGAGCACGCACCTAGACTCAGATCATGCACTGATACGCTGTCGTTTCGTATTCACTTTTGCTGAGCAGCGACCCCACCGACAGCAACGATTGGCTGTTGAGAAACTGATAATACCGTCGGTAAAGCATAAGTATCAAACCAGCTCAGAAACCTACCTTAGTAGTTTTCAATCCGAAGATCCTGATCGCTCCTGGACCCAGATCACACAGGCCATTTGTGAAGCAGGTACGGTGGCATGCGGCAGGGGGTACATGGAATGAACAAACATTGAATCTCGGAGAAATCCCTAGAGTTGTTAGAGGCCGGACGGAACATCCCTCCTGGCAGTTCATATAACAAGTCTAGAGGAGATGTCCGTAGGAAACTGAAACGTAGGCTGAGGAGATGGAGACGGCTTCTCCTTTGGGAAACAGTGGCAAGTGTTATCCGTGCGACCGGCTGTGAGTGAGGCTGTCAGCGAGACAGATGGCACATTCATCCATAGTAAGACAGAAGGTTAGAGCGGTGGGCAGAACAATTTGAGGTTCAATTTAACTGACCTTCTGCTTCTACTGCGTTGACGCCACAAACATGTAATGTAGTGCCCTGGTCGGTAGACTTGGAACCACCCACTGAGACTGAGGTCCGTAATTGCATTGCGGCTCTCAAGCGTAATAAGCTGCTGATCCAGATGACGTCGTACCG